>PPJX02000054.1:0-101718 GCA_003705915.2 Lipomyces lipofer | reverse complement strand
TTGTAACGGCGTAAGGGGCTCAATAGCTATTTGCTTAGAATTGCTTAACTCAGATAGCATATGGGAGAATTTGCTCAAGGTGGGACAGCCCGTACGAATTCACGACCAACGCAACGCGACGCACATAAGCAACAATGGGTTCCCGTGCTGCAGCAAAGGATATACTAGTGAAACTTGTTGTGGAAGCAGGTCGCGCGTCGCCGTCGCCGCCAGTCGGCCCCGCACTGGGTTCGAAGGGTGTCAAGGCTATGGATTTTTGCAAGGAATTTAATGCCCGGACGGCGCATATCACGCCTGTATGTGCTTTCCATATCATACTACATGCTCTTTATTTAAATTATTTTATCGTGGCACCGTTCTGCTTCTGTAGGCTAATGGTTTTGCTTGTGCGTTTTAGGGCATACCGATCCCCTGTGTCATCACTATCCGCCCAGACAGAAGCTTCGCTTTCGAGACGAAGACGCCGCCGACGTCGTACCTGATACTGAAGGCCGCAGGCGCGGAGAAGGGAGCGGCGCGGTACTCAGTGGGAGACACGCCAGTGGGCAAGATTTCACTGAAGCATGTTTACGAGATTGCGAAGATTAAGCACAAGGTATATCCTCTTTGTGAGAACACAAATAAGGTCGCGGGAAGGCTAACTGGAGAAATTTTGTACATACAGGATATTCGACTGTCGGGATTGAGTCTAGAGTCGGTTGCAAAGTCAGTAGTGGCTACGGCGAAGACAGTGGGCGTGGAGGTGGTGCCATAGATTATGGCATTCGTTCGTCCGGCCTTCTCACCTTCCGTTCTACTCAACTTACCTCGAAATTATCAACCCCACTCCACATAGATGATCACAACATACACACGACAGGAGTTACAGATCTACAGGGCTTTTTCCTTTTTATCTCAACGCACATGAACGCAATCACACACATATCTAACCGGAGGGCGAATAGTTGGTCGTCCCTTCCTTACTCTTCCTAATGTATACATCATGACTTTTTTGCGCAAATTGTAGAAACAGTGCACTCGGTTGTTATGTGGTCTTTTCTTCTTTTTTTTTTTATCGCGTTTTGCTCTGTATACTAGCCTACGTTGGGTCATATGCATATTTAATCTCCCTTTGCCCCATCTCCAAATGAAACAAGTATTAAGCTGCCCTAGGATAAGAGTTGAATTCGAGATAATAACCAATTTCGCAAAATTAAAAAATTTAAGTAAAAAAAATACCATTTCGACAAAACACCCCGTCCATAATCGCACAAATGCTTTAGCTCTATAATACAGCAAGAAGTGACCTTGAGAGGAACTAAACTAAGCCAAACTAAGAAATCAAATAGAGATCACGCCAAAAATTAAAAAATAGATTACTCAAGAAAGCCAAACGAAGACTCAACATTGCCTTCCAAAATAATTTCCTGTCCCCAGTAATATCCAATCCAGTACTACAACAAGAAGTTCTATCAACCCAAAGTTCCCACAAACATTAAGCCAAAACAAAGAAAAATATACGCAAAGATACACTTTCAATATCGTACAAAAATTTTCACAGACCCAGACATTCTCACCACCCCGACTCTCCGATGATACTCGGCGTTCCAACCCCCTCACAATCGCCCTCGCCCTCGACACCATCCACAAATACACCGTCCCGTCGCCGCCGCATAGTCACAAACCGCTCAAATTGCCGCACGACCGACTTCCACTCCGCGAGCGCGTGGCCCGCGTACTTGATATCCGCGCACGCAAACAAGACAGTATTATTGTCAGACTCAGATGCGCGAGCAGCGACAGCAAACGGCAGCCGCGGTGTAAAGTACGAGATATTGAAGTTGTGCGATGCCGAGCGCGACTTGAACACCGCGCGGTGGGGCTGTTCAGTTTGCTGGAGCGTGAAGCAGTATGTCCTATCCGCCCTCTGCCCCGAGGGACTGCTCGTTCCATCTGTGACGGACGCGTCATCGAACGATAAGTTTGACGAGCCGAACGAGTTTACGCGCGAGTGGGTGTGAGAACTGGGCGGCGAGCTAGGGTACGCGGTAGTGGAGGCGGTTTCGGCTGCCGCGGCGGAGAGTGCGCTGCGAAGAGATTTCCAGCGACGGGTGAACATGAAGCTGAAGGTCTTGTAGTCCCCTGGCGGCGATAGCGGTGATGCTGGCGACGGGGGCGACGACGATGCCGAGCGGGCAATGAACACGTCCTCATCACGCACGTCGTACCGGTTAACTTTGTATGTTGGTGGCGGCGATGTGTTGGTCGACGCCAGGAAGAACTGACGCGCAGGCGTATCGCGCCCTGAGCACTGCACGATGGCAAATCTGCGTCCGGGCACAGATGAGCACAGGGTCCGCGATGTCAACAATACCAATCCAGAGTCGCGCGCGGCAAGAGCGGAGGTAAAGGTCCGGTGCAGCAGCTCGTTCATCCTCGCCACCGCCTTAACCGACCCTGGCGACGACGACCTGAGAACACGCCACACCAGTAAACGCATGTAATACGCGCGCACGACAGGCGCCCAATGGCAAAAGAACTTAAGCCATATCGCATCTGAAAGAAGCCACGTCACTGTATCGCCTTCGTCCACACCCACCATGGCAACTGAGTCCCAGAACGTATAGAGGAACGCGAGAATGCGAACTTCGGTTATCAGATTCTCGGAGGAACTCATCCTCTTTGCGACGTCCATCCAAAAAGGCCAGTCGACGTCCAACTTGTTCATGACTGAGAGTGCCGCCTCCGCGAGGTCGCAGAGTGACGCACATGCGTCGGCGTCGTAGAGAGAAGTTCGCTTGGCGGCCGAGTGCAGAAACGTCGTTTCGAAGAGACTCGCGTACGTGGTTGTGTAGAGCGTGAAAACTGGATGCGCTGACGACTCAAGAACTTCCTTCATGGCCGTTATGATGCGCATACGAGACAGCTGGCGCATGGCGGGTGTGGTCGCAATGCGGGTGACGTTGACTTCGACTGCGGTAGGGTTCTCTGGCATTGTTGGCGGGCGCGACTTGTGGATAACGCTCTCGAAAATGCTGAGGATGTTGGCATGGATGTGGAGCATTCCTGGCGCGGCAAGAATCATCTCGTCGACAGGAGCGATGGTACTGCTGGCGAGGAAGTGCTCCGAAACAATGGTATAGTAGTGCTTAAAGAACGAGGCGAAAACATCGCTGTCCTGTGCGCCCCACCATCTGTGCACCCAGGGCCCGTACAACTCCTCCGCGATGACCGCTGCCACGTCGGGTAACGTACTGGGTGCGGTAAGCACAGCTGCATTCAGTCCATCCAGATGCGCGGGAAATACTCCTTTCATCTTCGCGCACAACATCTTGAATTCCCGGAGTTCCATACCACACTCTTTCCGTACCCTCGCCACGTCACATTTCCGCACTCGGAGCAGATGAAGCAATGCATGCGCAATCTTCGGCGCGTAGAAGTAACTGTACGCCAGAACGGCGCCCGCAAACACTGCAACACTCACAGCCACTGGTTTCATCGACAGCCTGCCCAAGGCGATTTTGAGAGTATCGAGCAGTGAGTCCTGGTACATTGCCATAACAGAAACTCGTTTGCACAATCTCCATTCTGCCCGACTGAAAATGCCAAATATGGCCTCGAGATATGCGGCTCTGTCCGCGGAAGCGACGGCATGTGGAGGCCGCTCACGGAGAGCGCTTATGGCCGCCACCCACCACCTGTACAGAATCTGGATGCGCCGATTGAGCTCACCGTGACTGACCGTCCGTGACGTTTCCTCTCCGGTGCGAGCACGAAGAAAGGGAAGAACAGAGACGCGGAGCACATTGGCCTTGAATACGCTCGTGCGGGTAACGAACCTGAAAAAACTTGATGTCAGCAAATTATGGCCCACTATCCAACGACGTGACGTACTTTTGAAAATCAGCCTCCAAAACCCGGAACTCTTCGTTCCAGATATTGTGCAGTCTTTTGTCCGTCGTCTTTCTGCCACCCGCGGCTGCCTGGTTGGAGTCAGACACTGCAGGAGATGGCACGTAGTTGAGCACGGACGACGCCGAGGAGGAAGGGGGAGATGAGACAGCAGAGGAGACGGACGATGACGGCGAAGACTTGAAGAACAGTAACGAGGCCCGCGAGCTGAGGCGTGAAGATGCGGTGGATGCTAGCGAGAGGGCGGAGGAGCTGCGGGAGCGCATGAGCAGAGTGTCGCGATTAGCTGTCGGAGGTATTGATGCCGTTGTGAAGGAAGATGCTGAGGGATTTGGAGACGAGGAGAGACGGACCGGAGCACGACGGGCAGAGTGAGCAGGTGCGGGTGTAGCAGTTCCGCATGAGGAAGCTGATGCGGCAGGGGGCAGCGGTGGACCTGGCGACGGAGAGCGCGACGAGCCGCAAGAGGATATTGATGATATTGAGAGCAGCGAGGGTGAGGATAATGGCGAGGTGGATTGGTCGGTGCCCACTCCGCTTCCGGCAGCCGCAAGCATGAGCATGAGTGACGCGTCCGCGTCTGGATCAACCGGCAGCGCGCAGCGAGCAGGAGTTGGCGACCGTGGTGCATCGAGATTGACGGCAACAGCTTCCGCACTCACTGGCAGAACAACCGTGGCCATGGTGGGTTGGTTCACACGAAGGTGGTCGTCGTTGGCAGCGCTATTCAGTCTTTTGGTGCTTGGTGGGGGTAACGGGCGAGGGACTGTGGATATTATGTCGACTGCATGAGTCGCCGTAGAGGTAAACAAACCAAAAACGCTTAAAAACAAAACTAAATGGCGGAAACGAGCGATATAAAATATATACAAAATTCCAAAACCGCACAGAACACGAAATGAAGAGGTGGCACGTACAAAAATAGGAAAGGAGCACGAGCTCGACGACGAAGAAAGACGCTTTACTGTGGTCGACACCGCGTCCATAAGGAAAAGACTGAAGCTGAGAGGCAGCCACCCGCATGGAAGCCACAGGGCAGCTTAGCCGTTTACGGACTAACCATTGTGCACGGACGCATCCGAACGGAGTCAAATACAGAAGAAAAGACCCTAGATAACAATAATTGTGGAGCATAAAACACGGCTTTTGCTGTGTGAACAAGCCGCGTGGACACGTCCAAAATAAATTAGGGTCACGTCACTCACAAAATCAAGTAGTTGCCAGCCGCATTTGGATAGACTCGAATTTAGAAAATTCAGGAGGAGCCCGTTTCGGCTACGTCAGTTCCTGAGTATGCATTAGCGCCGCATTAGTGTGCATCAGGACTACGGCAGATCTCCCGCTCGCAAGTTCATCCGAGAGACCTCCACTACGTATTCCCAGTTTTTACGTTAATCTTTTGAGAATCAAATGCGTATTGACAAATCGTGCAAGATTGTGCCCAGTTCCAGGCATGCAAAACTGTTCTCGGGAGGGATATTTTGACGATGCTTCCCGAGCGACGGCGGACGCCCTAGTGACTCGTGTCAGCAGTCTGTTCAAGTGCTCCGCCGGCCGATCGGCCTGGTCGGTTCAGTCTGTCTGTCGATCTTGGGTTTGCTCATCCTCCTTCCGTGACATATTCCACTGCGTCTCTGAATAAATGCGATGCCCATGACAATATCCGCAACTGGCAGCCCGGAAACTCGACCGCCGGCCCGCCGATGATCTGTTTTCGACTATTCGGAGGAAATAGAGATTTATGGGACGGCACCAAACCTTCGTGTTCTGTTCTATTTTCGGGGGCGTTGGTGCAATGTGGTGGCTGGTAATTAGCACCCGGAAACCTCGTGGCCGTATCTCTGCGCCTAACCTTGACGTCTGTCACTTAATGATTACCTTGAGTCGCCCATCTGGCATATCACACAAAACAGGTTCAGACGGTGAGTCGATCCTTCCTGCGTCCTCGCTAGAGGAGATCGTATTCACGCTACAAAATTTCGCTGATCAGCGGCCGATGACGCAGTCATTTATCGAAGGCGCCACAGAATCTGCGAGAACAGGCTCGTCAGTGGGTGAAGGGATTTGGCTATCTCACATATATGTCACTGATATACTTTAGATACGGCGTATCGTGCATCTGGACATTTCAAACTTTAACTGTGCCTCTCTTGCCTCTGTGTTCCAGCCCGGCTCCAGCACTTCGGCAGAAAGGAAGGCAAACAAAGAGATACAGCTAGAATACTTGTCGTTGTTGCTAATGTCTCGGAAACTTCCCATCCACTATGAGACAGACTTCGTTCCGTTCTCAACGAGAGATTGGCAACGGCTTTCCCAAATCCACAGTGTTCTTTCAAAATTCAATGAGCTTACCTTAATTCGTGTCCGAGAAAAAGCCGCAAATCAGTCTTTCAGTACCAGTATACTACGAGCTGTATGATTTGTTGCATGATGCTGCTAGGGTTTAGGTGTTTTTGTGGTACAATTTTTGTCCCTGCAACGCGCAACTGACGGGACATCCGATATAAAATTTAACTACTCAATAATTTGCGAATTGCGAATATTGCGAATATTCGCAAAGTTCTAGCGAATAATTTATTCGCAATGACCTCGCTACTTGCTCCGAGCTCTCTTTAAAACGAATCTCCCGCGACTCCTAGACCAATATATGCTAGTCCTCCGTAATCCTCGAAATTTCCTTTCGAGCTGCCTCGCAGAAATGCACCTTAATACCTGTTGCAATGCGTCCGTGCTGATAGAGGAACGGACTGATGTGTGATCTACTATAGGAAATTGCATGAATAAACCTTTCATTAAACGTGTGCTTTCAATTGTATGAAGCGTGGATACAAATTCCTCTACCGGTTGATTACATTTGCTAGTCTCGAAGGAAATCTCCGGATCAACAAGAATCCGTTCCTTGAGTCGGTCTAGTCTGTGTTATCTATTTTTAGGCTGTCGAAGACGATATTCGACTACGATCAGCCGTTGCTCTGAACTCGGATATATGGAAACCGGGGTCTCATCAATACCCTCAGTTTGTCGATTATTCGACAATGTGCTAGCAGAGTTTCAATACCATTGCAAAAATTAGTAAAGTGAACGTGCGAGGAACAGCGAATAGTTAAACTCCCCGTCAAATCCCATCGGAAGTATACTGTTGCGCTGTTACTCCATATTTCAATCATCCTGATGCTGTTTGACGCACATGTACAGTTATAAAACCGGCCTCACAATAACCGCAAGTCACTTCTTGTCGATGTCCATTCGCTACTCGTGTGTATCTTCTGCGGTCTCACATCCCACAAAGAGCTGAACGCGAGCGCACCCATTCGCATCCAGTATCGTTCATAAAGAATGCGATCGGACTGACTACACTAAACACTTTGACGGAGTCACTTAGTTCCGAGCAGTCATCACTCAAGCGTCGACTGCGGCTCGTTCTCAACGTACAAGTACGAGAATCAGAGAGGGGAATGCGAGGAGGTCGAAGTGGGAGCCGAGCAACGTTACGCGCTACTGAATATTGATAACATCTGATAAACCATTTTAATTACAAATAACCTCAACTATACTACATATATTTATAGCATATCCGTACTCCCTTTGAATACCTTCATACGCTCGGGTTTGATATAATCTCAAACTTTCCCCAAACAACTATGGCACACATCAAAGATAATTACTAGCCTACATACACATGCCAATACTACTTGTCTCAAAAAAAGAGATTGAATACATCCAACAGGCCATATTACCGCATTTCTTATACATGTCCTTCAGCCAGTCCCGCTTCGAAATAGCTACGTTGAATAGTAGTTCTCGATATCTGTCTCCTCTTCCTCGGGATTAGTCTCCGCAGGGTAGCGATACAGTCCACGCCCGCGCGGACTGTACACCTCGCTCTCATTGCTGATCTCGCCACTACTGGTCCGGGTGCGGACGTGACTGCCGTCTTCATTGTCGTAGACAGCGATACCGCTGTCTCGTTTGTAGGGGTGCGATGAAGCTGTGGAATGGCTGCTTTCTTTTGTGGAGGGCTGATGCTGAGATGGAACTGTTGATGGAGTGAGAGAGGAGGAGATGAATGACGACGAGACATCAGCGTCGGAGAATATTGCTGATGAAGTTGGTGAAATGCTTTCAGATGATTCTAGTGGGTTGTCGACCTGCGGAGCCTGTGGAAATAATATCCGTGGTTTAATTGGCGCGATAGAAAACTCCGAGTCGGAGTATTCCTCCTCGGTTGGAAACGGCCTGAATATCTTCTTGCCGCGGCTAGGTTGATAAGATTAGCCACAACCCGCCAAAGTCAAACAAACATAGCTTCGTTGGACTTACAATACAAATGTCATTCCCTTCTTAGGCTGCTTTGGTTGCTGCTCATCTCCTCGCGGCCTCACTCTCTTATGCCCACCATGCCGACTGGCGAACGGATCACCCCCCATATCAATCTCGACTTCTGCGTCATGCATAGCAGGCGCTCTTGGCTCCGTCACAACCGGGTCCCTGAAAATGGTGAACTTGTTAGTCCTCCCGGTGCCCATCCCAGAGCCGTATTCCTCCGATTCACCACTATCCAAGCCGTGCTGTCGGGCAGTACCGGTTGGAAACAAAATTCTAGAGACACCGGTCCCTCGTGTTCCTTTGGCGTTGCTCGCGGGCTCGTTTCCTTTCTCACCCACAACCTCTTCATCCACCTCCTCTGTTGCGACCTCAAGTCCATCGTCCACTACCCGACATTCGTGCCTTCTACGCCTCACATACGGGGTCACTCTAGGCGTTAACATCGGCGCGCCTGGCGCTGTTCCCGAAATCGTTCGCGTCCTGCTGCGTTCTTCCTCTGCAGCCGCATCATCGATAATCCCATCCACACTCTGCTGTCCCCACAGCGGCCGTCGTTGATGTTGCTGTTGCTGTTGCTGAAGCTGCTGCTTCTGCTGCTGCACAGATGCTTTCCGCTCCTGTCGCCGCCGAAGAAGTGTGTAATAGTCTGGATCAAATTTAGGGCCATGTCGAGGCGTCCCCGGAGTTACGATGCCGTCCGAATTGTATTCATTGTCGTCATCCTCGTCGCTGAATAACGACTGTCGGTCCCGATCGAAAGTACCAAATCTGGCGAAGCGCAGCGGTGTGGTAGGCATTGCTTGGACTTTATTTTAAAATAAATCTGGCCCCATGTACATTATACTGAATGAAATACTGGATCGATATCAAATTACCCGACTTATGGAGAAGGTAGGACGCGATCGTTGTGAGAGGGCTGGCTGGGAGGTGTAGAGTGTGGAAAGGGGCCAAGATGCCAGCGAACCTTGCACCAAGAAAGCCTAGCCATCGCGCGCGCTCTGTGAGCTTCCGGCGGGAGAGTGCACAAAAGATCAAATATTCGACGCGTCACGGACGCGTCGCGACGCGTCTTTCGACTCAAAGTACGCGTGAGGTGTATAAACGTCGGAATTTTGGAGGTTGCGAATGGCGAATGGCGAATGGTGAATATGATTTTCAGATGGATTATCCCGAGTAAACTCCTCATATTGCTTTCTTCGGTGGCTCTTCTTTGCAACTGACTTTCGTTTCAATAAATATTCTATTACAAACCGGATATTGCTTGAAAGGCATATATCCCATATTTCCCATTTAATCCTAATTTTTACAGGGACTGTTTCTACAGCAAAATCACACGGCGAGCTTTCTGCCGGTATCAGTCGCTCCGAGGACCAAAGCCAAACTCCCATCCAAAATAGTCGCGTAACGTAATAATAAACATTGCCTTCCAGCTTCATTCTTCCAGGACAATTTATTCGCCGATAATTCTCCCCCTCACCTTCTCTGAGCTCTCTATACGACTTACCCGTACACATATTACATGATGCCCCCCGAAACTGACGCCCTTGCCAGCTCTCTCTCGAATTTTTCTCTCTCACTCAACAACAACGCCTTCACCCCACACACTACCAGCGGGAACTACGAAGCAGCAGATGCCGACGCAGCACGACAAGAACGACTTGAGCAAGAACTTGAGCAGGTTAAAACCGTGAATGCATCGATTACCACTGTGCTCGATTCTATCGCTGTCGCGGAGTCGAATCTTGATGTGTGTTGCAACGTTTTTGTTCACCGCAAATGGGCTAACGCATTTAATATTAGAAAGTTGTCACTACAACGAAAAATGTAGATAGTCTACTGAATCTGTGGATTCGGATCTTGTCGCAAGCCGAACATACACAGCGACTGGTATTCGATCCTAAGTGGGAGGGCGCGACGAGGGTATTTATGTCCAAGCTCATCGGTTTTACTTCGTCATTCTAGAACTAATGGCTTGTACCAGGACGAACAATTACATCAGGCGCGGCTAGCGGCAATTGCACAGCAGCAGGCGCAAGCGAAGGCACAGGCAGAGAAGCGAGCGAGGGAGGCTGCGGTAGTGAGTAAAAAGCGTGTGGAGGCCGAGGAGCAGAAGAAGAAGCGAGATGAGCTGTTACAGAAGCGGAGTACGTTGTCTTGTCTTTTTCCCTCTCCTACTTTTTTGGTACTATGTTGTTAACCATTGCTAGTATACGGCAACAAGCTCGGCGCAGGAAAAACGCCATCGACATCCACCACAACTGCAAGAGCCGCCACCTCAAGTGGTCGGCCCGCGGCGTCCTCAAGGCCAACTACATCATCCGTGGCAACTTCATCAATCGCGTCGAAAGCCGCGTCCGGTGCGCCCACTCGGCAACGCTCTGTGCTCCGAAACTCGAGCAATATCGCAACAGGGCGGAATACCACAACCCAGAGTTCGTGGCGTCCTTTAGGTCGCTCCTCTGATGGAGGAAGTTAGATGACAGCAGAATGTATACTATAAATTATGTGAACTATGATTATCGATAATATGTCACTATTTTGGTTTGGAGTGAGCTCCAGGTGTAATGGGTTGTTTCGTTGCTGTTCAAGTAATACCAAGTTGACTAACAACTATCGGCAATTATTATTCCAGTACTTACACTCAGAAACAAGAAAACTGGATAACACAATGACTATGTTGCTAACTAATGAAGATGTGAAATAAAAATGCCACGCAAAACTCCGGTAAAAGATACGTTCCGTATATGGGATCACCTTGCCGTGGTGTAGGCGGTGAATCCCGTCCAAATAATGAGTATGACGAATTATCGCCAGCATTCTCCTTTCCAGTTCCTCGAACAACCATTCCAAACTAACGTACAAAATAAATGAGGGAAGCCGTCTCCTTTACAGATACTTCAGCACCTTCTCGCGACCTAAGTTCGTGAGGCGCAAGCGGGATACGAAGTCGTCCATATTGATATATGCACCACACAGCCGCCTTTCACCCTGAAATGCGCTTCGACCATGCATTATGCGCCAGTTATCGAATACTATGGTCCATGTTAGCTTATAAGCGAAAATTCGATGAGTGGCACGGCAAGGCAACTTACTCAACGCTCGCCCGGGTCTCAGTCTAAACCAATACTGCATCTCCGGCCTCGCCAAAATCGAATGCCACTTCCTAACAGCCTCATAGAACAAAATGACATCAACATCGGGATCACCGCCGTCCCATCTATCCATCGTCGAACGATCATCATTGTTCCACCGGACTTGTATCAGCTCACCTGAGCTCTCATCGTGGTTCAGGATCGGCTTTGCAGTGAGCGCGGGGCGGATGCAGACATCTTCGTTGCCCGCACTATGGGCGGGGATGCGGATGCGGGAAAGGGCTTTGTAGAAGTCAGGGGATTCCTCGCGGAGGATACGTGCAGCCTTGAAGCCGTCTGCGAGAACCGATTCGCCGCCCGAGCCATTGTGATGTAAGAGATGCAGGAGTTGGAGGCCGGGTGGATCCGTGAAATACGTGCCATCTGTATGGAGGTCTAGTGCCAGCTCGGTGTATGCTGTGTCGTATTTGGAAAGGTCGGATGTGAAGTCCCAGAAGCCGCCTGCTCTATTGTCAGTCATTTGCAACGATGTGGGATCAATATCCGTACCATAATGAGTACTTCGTGCGAAAGATATCCTATTGATAACCTTTTCTGTCTCTTCAGACGTCGGCGGAACCCCATCTACGAAACAGAAGCCATAAGTTTTCTACATGAATCATTAGATATTATTCAACAGCAGACTTAAATGCGCTACACTTACAATTTTGCTGGTCCACTCCGCAACCCCGTTATCCGACTCCATCACTTCCGAGTACTCAACCGTCGGCGGTTGATCCTGCACTTCCGCCGCCTCCCACATTTTCCGTCTCTGCGACAAGTTCCGCTCAAGAACAGGCTGATACGAATGCAAATGCAGCCAGTCCCACGGGTAAAAGCTCTCGTGTCCGTCGTTTTTCCCTGTTCGACGTCAGTGATCACCCAGAAACTAGAGCAAGATGACCGTATACATACACACAACTTTCAGTCCGTCGTCTAGTGCCTGAACTGCCTCGGGCCTTATCGATTCCGGAATTTTGAATGTATCGAGCAGTCGCTGCTTTGTGATTGGGTGGAAACACGATGCGCACTGGCATGAATCTCTGAGCCATATATTGTGACTGTTATCAGGCATGTTAGAAGCACAATCATGCAGATATGTAAGTCAAGACACGCACTATGACGAGGTGACGCCCTCCGCCCACGGAATGTAAACTTTCCTGTTGTCGAACGAGACCTGATGATGTGGGGAGATGACCGGCCGGACTGTGACCGTTGCATGCACGCCCATGTTCTATGCTAGCGCGTCAGATCAGCTCTAATAATTGATGGTCCTTATGCTCGGACTTTTAATCAAGCTACTT
Organism: Lipomyces lipofer; assembly: GCA_003705915.2. Lineage (NCBI taxonomy): Eukaryota > Fungi > Ascomycota > Lipomycetes > Lipomycetales > Lipomycetaceae > Lipomyces > Lipomyces lipofer. Next base: position 89,066 of record PPJX02000054.1, on the reverse strand, counting down.
CGTACCCTCTTCCACAATTGCTTGCGCGCGGCTACGAAGGCTTCACGCTGGGTCTTCGACGGTGCCCGCCATGAAAACAGCGATCTAAAATTAGGCCTGTTGATTGCGTCGCGGAGTAAATTACCAATTCCGTCTGATCGAGCAGAGCTAGAAGTGGTCGATGTAGGTGGCCCGATCGCTTGACTAGAGTGACTCGTTAGTATCCTTGATACGATCACAGTACAGTAATCGCTTCGTGAATCGCTCTTAACGTCAACTTTTTAGGAGCAATACGAGCAAACCTCCAACGAGATTTCAGGACTCAATCAAGATACTTACCGGATCTGCCGCAGATTCGAGAGCGATCTAAAAAACCGGCGCATTGAGAAACTTCCTATATATTTCAAAGCTTCACTGGGACACTTCCAGCAAATATGAAATCAAGTGAAGTACGCGCACGGTTGATAGTGTGAATATTAAATGCTTTTGGCTGCATTGAAGCAACGCGATTGGGAGACGGAAGCCAACCTGTGGCTGGGTGGAGAGCCAACTTCGAGTGCACGACTTACGGTGCCTCGATAATCATTGTAATTCACTCGATTATAGTATCAGAACTATTGACACCTCTATGTCTATACATATTCTTCTGCTTGAAAGTTATACAGTAGCGCTAGGATCGAAGAACTTATCATAGAGTTCTCTCCAATTTACAACTGATCAGCTCTTCGGACCACTTGTCTGCAGAAAGCTTCTGTTGATGAGAATTTTGTAGCTTTCTAGTACCATCTAACCCTAAACATTGGGGTCGTGTGGGTGGTGGAGATCATGTCATATGCTGCCCGATGTGTTGAGCCTCTTCCCGTAATGCGCACAAGTTCAGCAGTTATAACAGTCCCACTATATGAGGAATCATTTCACTGCTTTCCAACCCAGACTCAAGGCCAGAAGCAAGGACCATGTCATAGTGTTTCGATGCGTGCTTGCGGGGACTGTGCCGTTGGCTCAGCGTTGCCCGCTTTCGCGCCTCTGTTCCCTGAGGCACGTCTCGAAGCGAAGTAGAGCCTTGATAGGAAATCCACAGCAATATCCAATTGCCAGATAGTACATACCCATCATTTACATAAACCCTGACGCCGAGTTAACACAGTTATAATTACACATATTGCCTTCTATAACCCTCAAACTCCTTCGCGGCAAACCCCTCCTCATCCTTCCTCTTTAGGACAAAGCGCTCATCAATCCACTTCTCCAGATCCTTCAAATTCTTTGCCATCCTCAATTCCGTTCTCTCTTGCTTCGTCATTAGTCCTTGACACATCTCCACCAGCTGATACTGCATATGCCGGAAATTCATCCCATACTCCCGCGCATACGCCCAAAACAACTCAATTGCCTTCCACGGCGTCCTTTCATATCCCGCAAATAACGCTGGATTCACCAATAATCCCCTCGCAGCCATGACTCCATCCGCACCTGTTATGTCCACAATTCGTCTTGCGTCCTCTACTGAGAAACAGTCCCCGTTTGCAACTACGTACACATCCCTGCTCACCGCCTCCCTCACTCGCCTCACTGCTTCTAAATTAGGCTTCTCCGCGTTCCGCTGTTTCTTCCGCCTCGCATGCACTGTGATAATGTCGGCCCCCGCATCCGCAACCCGCTTCGCAAATTCCACAGTCCTGTCGTGATCCTTGTGAATCCGAATCTTCACATCCAGCACCACCCCAGACCCAAACCGGGCACGCACCTCGCGCACCATTGATTCCACAGTCTCCAGTCTCTGCATCAGCACCGCGCCTATACCTTCTTCGTTTTGGTCCTTGATAGGACACCCGCAATTCAATCCCACCCCCGCGACATATCCCCTTATTATCTCCACGGCGTCAGCGAAGTCCTCAGCATTGGCCGCGCCGAACTGCGCTATTACGGGATTGTCCGTCGCGCATGTCGCAAAATCGGCGTTGCGCGCGTGATGAGAACGCTTGAATTCGCGAGAGATCATCATGGGTGTGTACGTTACGTCGAGGTTAAAGTGCCGTTGGGTGAGAAGGCGGAAGGGCAGTTTCGAGTACCGGACCATTGGGGCAGCAATGTAAAGCGGACGGCCCTCTGAACGGGCGGCGGCGAAAAGGGACAGAATGTTGGTGGTGCACAGTGTCGAATCATGTGGCGGTGTAAGCGGATTGTCGATTGTTATGGCCGGGGGAAGACGCAGCATTTTGCAATCGGGATAGGACGACTTTTTTGCAAAGGAAGATGCAGCAATGGCCATGGCACCGGAGCCTGCGGACGAGAGCCGGATCATGGAGTGTACTACTACTTCACGGACTCGGCGTAGACGGAGCGTATTTGGCGATTCGTTTGGCGGATACGACGTGTAAATGCGATCTTAGCGAAGGCGCGGTTCGTTGAGGTGGTAGAAATTTCTGAGAACTCCGACTGCCTGTGCTTTAACCTCTAAAAGTGAATTAGGGCGCAGGGGAGTCATCGGTTCTGCTCCAAAATTCTTTTCTTCATTAGAGTATTTATATACATTAATGACAAAACGACAAACAAACAATCTAACACCAGGAAAGAGAAATATAGCCCACGAAAACTATGGCCGCTCTCAGAAAAGGCAGGGAGAATCTCGAAAGATTTACAAGATGGTCTGAGATGTCTTTAAAAGATCGGACATCGGAATAGATTGCGGCCGAGCGTTTTTTTGGCCCTGAATTGTACAAATTCCAAATTCCTCTATCACGTGAGCGAGCTCTATGGACTCTCAAATAATGGAACGACCGTTCCGCCAAAACGAATATACCAGTCGATCCTTGATTGACTCTTCTTTTTATCTCGTTTGTCAACTTCAAATTTTAGCTGCAATTATTTATTTAGCGGTTTAGTGAAATGTATCCGTCTGTATCTAGTATTCTGGGTACAGGTTGCCTAGGATTGCTCTCAGGTTTGCTCAACTTCAGCCACTATTGGGCTCGCCCCAATATGTCCATCCTGACATACCACGTATTTAGGCGGTGTTCTCTCGTTCTCCATCTTTGGCGTCCCCACTGTCCTGTCGGCACCTGTGGACCTCCAACCCAGTTAGTCCCCTTTTATGTTGACAATTCGAATATTCTCAGTTAATCCAGTCCATTCTCAGTTCTCTTTACCCGACTGTATACGCTCGGCAAGAATACCATGCCTGTACTTGGTGCTATCTCCGCCTCCGCGCTGCTGTATTCCCACTTTACTCTGAAGCCCGCATCTAGTCACTACCTCTACTCCGCCGGCCTTGCCATCTGCATCGTGCCCTTCACGCTACTGTTTATGCGGGGGAACATAAAGGCTTGCCAGCAGCAGACGCCAGAGGTGTCAGAACACATCAAGTTGTGGGGAAAGTTGAATTTGCTGAGGTAAGACGAGTTGGTATTGTTGAATAAATGCATCTTATGATGTGAATCACTGATCTTGGGGACCTTGCTAGGGCCGCATTTCCGTTGACGGCATTTGTGGTTAATCTACTCTTCATTCCTTAGAAGAGATTAAACGAGGACGGATGATTTAATGCACTGTTAAACTGGGACGTCCCGCCTCCCCCCTCTCTGGTGACTAAGGAATAGGTACAACTACTGGGAAGCAAATTTGTGTTGTCGCTTCTAACTTAGGCGGCGTTGCGCTCCACAAGCGCATATGCTCATGGAACTAGCGAATATGTATATGAACATCTAAGCACATTCTTTTTACCAAACTATGACAATAATATGACTATCAACAATAACAAACAACTTATTACTTCACTTGAAACAGACGTCATCGTCGACAAACAAAAGAGATTATTATACCACACAAAATGTTAACGAAAGAGTTTAATGAAGAAAATACAAATGGACATTGTATTACATCTGATTACTATTTCGTTGGTACACCACCATTACCTTCTCATTACCAAATTATCTGATCGAACCGCTCGTCCTCCTCCTTCTGCGCGCTAATGTACTGCAACGTTCTGTCGAAGTGCTTGCGGGGCGAATCGCTCGTCGAATGGTCAATCGTGCTCGACAGGTTCGACATGATGAGGGATATGAGCCCGTTGACGTACTTCACCGTGACGACCTCGCACCCTCGGTCAAAGTAGTACACGTATCGGTTGAGAATCTCAACAAAAAGCTCGATTGACACGGCGGAGTCCATGCACGCATCCGCGACACGCAGCGCCCGCTGAAGGCATTCCAACACGCGCTTGCCGTCTCTGTATAACGGGGTTTTGCCTTCCTCCTCGCCGCGGACAGGGATCTCCACCGCCCACCAGAGGTGACTCGCGAAGTACACCGCCCGGCACTGATCAGGTTTCTTGAGAAGCTTGGAGCCGAAGAGCGCGTTCTTGGTGATCAGCGTCTCATAATTCTCCTTGCTGAAGTTGCGTGTCCCGTGCAATGCACCGGCAATGACGCTCAGCGACTGGAACTGCGCCCGCGAATCGGTAAGCGCCTCCTCGAAGACGATGTACGCCTGCGCAAAAAATTCGTACGCGACCTCCTCGGACTCGACCTGATCAGCGATTTGCCCGCAGAAGATGTACAACCGAAGGCATGTGTCTGGCGACGCACCGCAAGAGTACATCTCCGTGATGAGTTGGTGCGAGAACTTGAATACCGCGACGATCTTCTGCGCATACGCGTTGTCGACGAAGCGCTTGCCCCAGTAGGTTTGGACGAGCTTGACGGAGGACGTGACAAGTGCGGGGAAGGTGTATTTTATGCGATCACCACCCTCGGCGAAGGCCTTCTTGGCAAGTTGAAGCATCCGGAACTGCACATCTGGGATGTCAGACTGAATGAGGTGCACCATGCGTGCGAGCCAGCCTTGCTCCTCCACTGTCTCCTCCGTCTCAGCGTCTTTCCGCTTTGGCGCGCCATTGGCGGATTGGGCGGTTGCGGCGGGAGCAGTATTGCTGAACGGAACGGCGGGCTGTTGGCCCTCTTTGATGATGACACGTAAGAGTTCTGCCAAGCCCTCAATATCTTCGGGTGTCTCAATCTTTGTGTAATTCTTGAGAATCGAATGAGCGACCGCAGCGGCGATGGACCGGCGAGTAGCATACGACTGAGCATGCAGGAGACGGAGGTAGTTCGGAATAGCGAGAACGTTGAGGAGGGACTTGTATGATGAGATAGGCGCGAGGAGGAGCGCCAGGACGTTATTCTTCGCGGGGGGAGAGTGCAGATCTGCGTTATCTTTGAATTCTTCGACCTTTTCCAGGGTGAACCCCATGATCTGGTCGATGTAGTCAAGCTCCGCAGGGTAGCAATTGAGGCAGAGGTTCGTGAGCGAGACGAGCAGGGCGGTGACGTCGCCGATGGAGAGGTCCGGTCGGGCTTTAATGAGAAGCTGGATCTGCTCAAAGAAAACTTCAAACAGGGCAATCTGCTCAAGCAAGCTCGACTGTACTTCTGGTGCTGGCAGAGCCGTGGCCGGTTCCTCGTGTGTTCCATTCGCGGTAGACGACTCCCCATTCTCGCCGTTAGCTTCCTCCGCGTGCACGTCGTTCTCTGCAGGTTCCTCGACAACAGTATTTGCGTCTTCCCAGTCGCCGTTAAATGCTGGAGGTGGCGGGGTAACAGTTTCCTCCTTGTTCTCAACAGTGTGATCTTTGAACAATCCGTACTCCTCCGCCACGCTGTCCTTAAATCTGATCCGCTTCACTGCGGCAGCCAGTTTACGCATAGCGGCTTCCTCCTTCGCTTTCCGGACCGCCGGCTCCTCGGCCTCGGCCTCCCGATTGGCATATGCGGCAAGACGGTCAATCATAGAGATGACGATGTTCTTGACATTCACACCAGGGTTAAGCTTGCCAGTGGCTGAGAGGAAGAGGTCTAGAGTCTGCAGGTGAAAGTCATCGGGAAATACTTGTGTGATAACTTCGAGGAGATACTCCTGGGCGAGAATATCGCGACACTGGACGACTTGCTCAAGAATGGCGGGGAGAATCGTCTGCGCCTGTTAGCAGAGAATTTACAGCATAGCAGAAGTAGACATACGATCTTGTAGGTGTCAGCATCGACCCCTTCAAGCTGGCTAAGACGCACGAGATTGCTGCCGATGAGAATTTGGAGTTCCTGGCGCTCGCGCATGCGCTTCTCGCGCTCGCGACTGTGTCCCTGGTGCTGTAGACGGACCCACAACTTGTTCATTTCGATGAAGTTCGTGATAACAAAGTGGATTGAGTCAGTCAGGTTACCTTCAGGTCTGCAGCTTGTTAATAATTGTGAAACTTTTGAGGCGAATATTTAAAACCCACCCATCTGTATTGCCCATTGGGAGACAGTCTCGCGATTGACCGGAAAGATAGTAGCGGAGGAAGAGGCCACGAATAGGATGCTGGACGCCGCGACACATTTCCATCATATCCTTGAGAATTTCTTTCACTGGTGCATCGGGAACAGACATGTAGACGGTGCCAACGGTGACCATGAGATAGAGACGAGGAAGAATGTTGCCTACAGCGATTAGCACAGCACAGAGAGCATCAAAAATGCCGCGGACTGCGGTTTATTGATAATTCAACTTCACGACATCCAATGATTTGATTGTCATTGCAAACGTACCAGCATACTGAACCAGCTCGTAGAGGTCGGCGAGGTGGTTGTTCGGGTGGTTCTCTTTCAGATAAACAGACAGATTGCGCATCGAGTCGAAAACTGCCATGTAGAGCTCGTAGTACTGTTTCGGTCCAAGTGCGGAGGTTCGGAGCTCGGACAACATAGCCGAGGCATGTTTGAGGGCGTCCATGAGTTTGCCCTTAGACTCAAGGTTTTTGAGCATTAAGTGGGATTGCTGGCGCACAATGCTGAGGGCGTCCTCGAGCAGACGCGCCTGCTCCTCCTTGGAGGGAGAGGGTAGGGGTGTGGACATGCTAGACGCGCGTGCCTGGGAATAAGGCGGTGCGAATATTGCTTAGTGATATGGAGGTCAAGAGTCGGGGGGGTCGGGGGCCGGGATAGTTTTGGCTGGACGGCGGTGAGTTTCGATTTGTGCATGTCCACGCAATCATTGATAAACTGCACGTGATACACCTCGATCACTAGCTTCTTTGGGCATTGCCTCCAGGCATTGCCGCATTAGGAAAGGCCTCCAGTCCAGGGCTGTACGCACTATCCCAAACCTTTAGATTCCGCGACGCCGCAGCAAATTACTCATTTTTTTTTCTTCACGGGAACTATCAAATATTCTCGACCCATCCCTGCTGGCTACCTTCAGTATAATCCACAAAATGCTCCGCGCATTCGCTCCCTCTGCTCGGGAAATTTCCTCCCGGGCATCCCGGAATATAAGGCCCGCTACTGCTCGCGCCAAATCCACCATTTCCGCGTCTTACTTGCCTCGGAGGACCCAACATTCTGCTGCTGCGTATGTGGGGAAATTTTTTCTGCGTTTCACTATTTCGAGCGACAACACACTAATTTAAGTGATTTCAGCACGAAAACAAAGGCCGCGACCGAATTACGACCGAACATCACTTCAATCCCATCTGGAGATCATGTTTTTGCAAAAACCCCTTCGCATCTCGACGATTCGTGAGTGTTTCCATACTGGCCCTGCACGTTGGTCTTCCGAAGAAGCCTTGGCGGTGGATGTTTATGAGCACTTGACTGACTCAATGTTATTGATAGTTTTGTCGGGCTTTCTGGCGGTGATATCTTCCACGAGATGATGCTTAGACATGGTGTCGAGCATATCTGTATGTTGCTTCTGATTAGTTTAAGCAACGCGTGCCAAAATGTGTTGGTGAAGTCTAATGACTGATAAAAACGCGCTGCAGTAACTATTTTAAATCTCAAACGAACGTGAACTAACATATCTCTTAGTTGGCTATCCCGGTGGAGCCATTCTCCCCGTCTTCGACGCCATTTACAACTCCCCCCACTTCAAGTTTATTCTTCCCCGCCATGAACAGGGTGCCGGCCACATGGCTGAGGGATACGCCCGCGCCAGTGGCAAGCCTGGTGTCGTCCTCGTGACGTCTGGTCCCGGCGCCACGAACATCATCACCCCGATGCAGGATGCCCTCTCGGACGGTACTCCCTTAGTTGTCTTTACCGGACAGGTTGCCACCTCCTCCATCGGCACCGACTCATTCCAGGAGGCGGACGTCATCGGTATCTCACGGTCATGCACTAAATGGAACGTCATGGTGAAGAATGTCGCTGAGCTCCCCCGCCGTATCAACGAGGCCTTCGAGATTGCTACATCCGGTCGCCCTGGCCCCGTTCTCGTCGATCTCCCGAAGGATGTCACCGCCGGCATTCTCCGCCATCCTATTCCCACCCTGAACTCTCTGCCTACCCAGGGCCTCTCCGTCTCTGCTCTGGCATCATCGTTCGATGTCACTGACAATTCTCTGAAGCACACAGCCAAGCTCATCAACATGGCTAAGAAACCCGTCATCTATGCAGGTGCCGGTATCCTAGGCTCCGAGGACGGCCCCTACCGTCTCCGGGAGCTGGCCGAGAAGGCCTGCATTCCTGTCACTACCACCCTTCAGGGTCTTGGTGCGTTTGACGAGCTGAACGAGAAGTCCCTCCACATGCTTGGCATGCACGGCAGTGCTTACGCCAACCTTGCCATGCAAGAGGCCGATCTTATCTTAGCTCTTGGAGCCAGGTTCGACGATCGCGTCACGGGCAGCTTGCCCAAGTTTGCGCCCGAAGCGCGCCGAGCTGAGAGGGAGGGCAGAGGTGGCATTGTTCACTTCGACATTTCGCCAAAGAACATCAACAAGGTCGTCGAAGTCACCGAAGCTGTCGAGGGTGAGGTCTCCGAGATGCTCGCGAGCTTGATGCCTCTCGTCAACCACGTTGACATGCGCCACGAGTGGTTCTCGCAGATCAAGGATTGGAAGACGCGGTTCCCTTTCGACTTTGAAAAGGAGACCCCCGGAGGGCTGATCAAGCCGCAGACCGTCATCGCCGAAATCTCGCGTCTCACCGAGAGCACGAAGGACAAGACCATTATCACCACCGGTGTCGGTCAACACCAGATGTGGGCCGCGCAGCATTTCAGATGGCGGTATCCGCGCACAATGATCACATCCGGTGGTCTCGGCACTATGGGCTTCGGGCTCCCCGCCGCGATCGGCGCGAAGGTCGCCAAGCCAGACCACGTCGTCATCGACATCGACGGCGACGCCTCCTTTAACATGACATTGACCGAGCTGTCAACGGCCGCACAGTTCAACATTGGCGTGAAGGTGGTTGTCCTGAATAATGAGGAACAGGGTATGGTCACTCAATGGCAATCGCTCTTCTACGAGGACAGGTACGCCCATACCCACCAACAGAACCCCGACTTCGTCAAGCTAGCAGAATCCATGGGCATCAAAGGAATCCGGGCCAGCACACCTGAAGAACTCGAGGCCAAGCTCCAGGAAATGCTCAACTACGAGGGACCAGTTCTGCTCGAGGTAATTGTCGACAAGAAGGTCCCCGTTTTGCCAATGGTTCCCGCGGGCAAGGGCCTGCATGAATTTTTGGTGTACGACGCAGAGAAGGAGAAGGAGCGTAAGGTACTCCGGAAACAGCGAACTGGGTTGTAAAAAATAATGGGCGTTCGGAAGGTCGTGGTGACAATATTTTGGTCATGGTCGAAGGTTTAGAAAATATTGTAGTTCAGTTAAAGTTCTTCTCTTTCTTTGTATTCACAAGAAAAAGCACTACTTGTTTTTTGTTTCGCAAAAAGTCTAGAAAGAAAGAATGACATTGGGTCTAAATGGAGTATACGTGTCTTTTTTAGTTTGTTTTCATGCTTCATGCCTGTCTATGTTTTTATGCTTCATGTCTGCGTCTATGTTTTACACATTTGAAGAAGGAAATATATGTATAGTTTCGTTTACTTGTTCAATCATCTCACAATCGTCTGACCTCTTTCGGACGTGAATTTCATCCATCGTCGGCTAAAATTGTTCAGTTATTTGTCGAGTGATAGAAAAATATACGGGCAGGACAATAGGAAAGTCGCGCAAGTATCGAGTCATGCATCGAGCATTCCGCGGTAAAGTAAATAACCTGCGAGAAGGCGTTATACGGAAAGTCGCCAAAAGGCTAATTTTTAGTCACCAAAATACAGAGGCTTCATCAGTTAGTAGTCAGTACATAAGGTCATGCAGAGCAAGTTTCATGATTAGTACCAGTGATTCCGTCATCATGCGAACACTCGGGACTCATGCTCACTCGCATTCAGTGCCGACTGCTTCTAAGCCAACTATACTCATCTATTATCATTCCAGAAGCGATAATTCGCCATTAACGTACAATAAATATTATACTGAGTAGAAATTGTATCGCTCATACACACAAACCCTTACACCATCGGATACCTTCGTAATTTACAGTTCCCAAACTTGCGTCTTACTCTGAATGCCGTCAAAAATAACTGTATTCTTCATCGGGACATATTGTCGCGTTATGAGCTGTATCCAGTTAACACCCGCTTGATATTCGGAGCAGCCCAGCCAGTCTTCAAATAGGACTTACCTTCACAATCTCCTGAGCACCGATACCACCCATTAACGACGAGATATTGTGCAACTCGCCTCCACCGGCCCGGACGCTACATCATACTATGTTAGGGTCAATCAATAACCACTCATAAAGTGCGCATACTCACAATTCCTTCAACGTCTTCACGGTCTGCACCTCCAACTTTTCCCCACCCCAGCCTTTCACAAGATGTAGCGCGATCTTCTCCACCTCCAGTTCATCGTCTGATGTCTCCTCAAAACACCCTGGATACCGATCAAACTTTTCCTCAAATATCTCCACCGCCCTAAACCCGACATAAATATGTAAAAGATCGTCTTCATCGTTCAATGCCTTCAAAATGGAATCATTCCTCGCGGTTTCCGCGGCATACTCCTCTTCCAGCGAACGCCCGTCCAGCACAGTAATATGACGCGAGAACTTGCAAAATGTCTCTATCTCGTCCCGCGAAATCGACTCGGGGTCTCTCCCCAGTACCCTTAGCAAGTCACGGACGCGGCGCTCGACAAGGTCCCGGTCTCTTTGCGCTTTAGCGCGGTAGACGGTCTGTAGGTTAACGTAGCTAGCGCTGTCAGCTTTCATGTCGGGAAGGGTGCCAGATAGGGGAAGCTGCCCGCCGCTCTCGGGGCTCTCCACAAAGTCGGAAACTGCGCGGACGAGAATCCAGAATTTGGAGGACTAAAAACAGCTGATGTTAGCCAAGAGAACATGTAATTAGACGAACGTGACTAACTGTATCGTCGAGTTGTAGTGCCCGCTTATCATTCAATATGGCGGCTACTGAAGGTGGAATCTATGCATGAATCAATATAGTGGCCAAGCAAACAGATAACAGATGGCGTACTGTCGTCTTCTGTGTGGCTCGCCACACTGCGTTGAGGGCTTCCTCAAAGTTTTCCGAGTCATTCGATCGAACTGCACTCCTTATGAGATCTTTAAGCTGATTCTTCCCTGTAGTCGTAGACCTTGCAGCTCCATCGTGCTAAGTAAATATGTCAACACACGACAGTGCAAAACAGGGCGACCGAAATGGGCCTGCACAAACCTGAGCTGTCCATCGTTTTAGGAAAATGAGTAGCAAGAGAACATACGGGACGTGCGCGTGCTCAATCTCGTCTAATTTCTCGAGTGTAATAGAGTCTGCTAATTTCTCTAATTCTTCCCAAGGGCAATCTAGGCGCAGGTCAACTGCCGAGTCCGGATGAGACTCGACGACTGTATATTACAACAAAAGGTCAGCCTAGTATATAAGTGTAACCGAAGGCAGTCAACCTGTATGCTGCGGCATCACGATCCGCATGTACCCATAGAATCCAATCGATTTGGACACCACTAACGGGATATTTTTCTCCCATAAAATTGTCGCAACTTTCAGCAGAACCGATGGCCGAATCTGATGCGCGATGACCAAGGAGAACGATTCCCAATACGCCGGATCCAACTTATCCAATGCGTTTAGATCCTACACTTGGGTGTCAGTCCCCATCACAATTTCAATTGCATAATAATCTAAATAACAAATAATCATACCAGAGTCTGCGAATGCCCCTTAGAATCACTATTAAGCTCCTGCAGCAGCCCGGCGATTTTCTCCGCCCGTGAGTGGCCTATGCTGTCGCGATTCAGAAAGAAATTCGTGTCCAGGTCCTCTTCAGTCACGATCTTGTCGTCAACGACGGTGAATGATCCCGTTCCTGCCACCCAAGAAGTTCCATCAGCTTATTGTCATCGTAGCTCGTAAATGCCGAAATTAGAACCCACCAGGCAGTACCAGATTCTTCAAGATCTCTGCCCCTGCAGTCGATGCCGTCAGTAGCAGGACATGTGCTTCCTCGAGTGCGGCTTGACCGTTCGCGGCCCAGAGACGCAGCTGGCGGTCGTATTTCTTGTCGCGTGCGGTGAGGGCCATGTGGTGCTGCAACTCCGGATCGCCTTGGTGCGTGGAGTATGCGGAAGAGGGTGGGAGAAATGTTGTTGCTCTTGGGGTGGTTCGTGAAACGGTGCGGCTGTATGAAATCTCGAGAAATTCCAGTTACGGGAGGTTCAATTGCTTTTGCTGAAATTAATCGATCAGAAAGCATATTTACAATAACATGGACGTACTGACTCAATATATGAATTACTAACAGACGCATGATTATTAAAGTAAACTATATGTTGCGGCGGCTCTGCATGTCCGGAGGAGTGCTTAGAGAACTCGTGCTTGATTCATCGGCAACCCGTCATAAATTATACCGTGGTTACACTATCTAGCAGATACCGAGGAATTAGATAGATAAATTGATAGAGTTTAAATCCAATCAATCTAACAGAGGCATTGTCGTAGTCGGAGCAAGCGGTCATGGAGTTTATCAGGACTCTATGTGTATGTGAGACACAAATAAGACGCAACAACCGCGAATCACCCATCACGATCGAGGAGAAACGCTTAATGCATAACTCGGAGAGGAGATGGCAGTATGTGACTTAATGGTATATGCTTATTGACAAACTAAAACAGAGAGCGATATAGAGCTGGAAAAAAGCAAGAGATATTGTTTTAGCGACCGCTGCCACCAACCGCGAAGGAACAATGCTGGTGCATGACGGCTACGGAATACATCTTAGTCAAGATGCACTTTCATGAAGGCGGAGTAATGAAAGTTGTGACAGCAGAGCAGAGTGAGTAAAAGATGGGCCATTAGTCAATGGATTGAGAATCTGGATTGAGGCATTGTCTCTGGGAAGAAGGACTGAATGCGATAAGAAGATGATATCAATGTCATAGTAAGAAGGTATGAAAGCAACAAAGGACAAGGTTGGTAAAGATTAGCAGTGGAATCGAATTAATAGCAAGAAGGAACGGGGTCAGGGTCCTCACATGCCAGAGTCGAATGAGTGGCAGGCAGGAAGCAGAGTCTTCCACCACCTTTTAACCCGCACAAAAACGACCGGACTATCTTGAATTCATCGAGCTAAATGCGAAAAGCATCAGAAAACCAGCAGCATCAACCCTAAAACTAGGTCGTAGAGCGTTGTATGGCGTACGAGTGCTATACGACTAAAACAGGTAGTTTCTCTAGCGATAATTGCGAAAGACTGCGCATATATCAGTGAGTCATGACTGCAAGCAAACGATAAAAAGTAATCTAGTTCCCGCGACCTTTCTATTACCACTATTCTATCACAAAATGAAGTTGAGCTCTCACAACTCAACTCATGATCGTCGCAGAAATTAAGACGATGTCGGTTGCCCTTCCAATGGCCGATGACGTTAGCGTCCCCAATGTAAGATGATTAAAGTATTTCCATGCCCATGATATATGTACAAACGCTGAAACCTAAAGATGCTGTTCAATATATGCACTTCACTCCGCCTTGGTGTTTAACTGAACTCCGTGCCATTGTTTCATTTCCTCAGACAAGACCTCGTTGACCATGCGGTGCTGTTTGATCATAGGTACTCCCTTGAATGCATTCGAAACAACGCTGATAGAGAACATAGAGCCACAACCTCCTATATCCGTCAATGTGCTGTTACAGTGAATAGACATGGGACCAGCGGCCATACCTGATATGTCTCGGACAGAAAGCTTAGACGGCGAGAAAGCGTTGAGAAGCTTAGAGGACAAAAACTTCTCGTAGTCACTTAATGGAGGCTCTACATCTGCGTCAGCGGCTTCATTCGAGTAAAGCCGAAGTTTTTGTGTATCAGAAGGCGAGTTGTAGACAAGTTGAGCAGGCCTTGCGGTCGCATGGAATAAAAAGGCTGGTCGAAAGGCTCTCGCCCCAGATTGTCGAATTTGTAAAAAAAACATAATCAGCAAGCTACCACGTCATGCTGTGAGCACTAGAATATGTCGGGATCAAATCAAGATATAAAAGTCACGAACGCCAGTAGCGGACATCTGTGGCGGTATCGCTCAGCATGCCGCACACGCGCAATGTTCCTGCCAGTGTGAAGAGTCTTGTGGTGAAGGCCAATTACGTGGGTGGGGGTTACGCAACCCAATTAGACCCGCAGACCAGGTTGCTGTAGCACCAGAAGGGACGAGATACTCAGAAGACCTGGGCAATTGAGGTTTATCCTCGGCAAATTTTTAGCGTATAGACCAATAGTGCATACAACCTAAGGCACCATGGGTGCTAGCGCGCAAATTTTTCGAAAGAATGCCGCCACGACCCGGCAGGCAGGTTTCCACGCGAGCGCAAAACCGTTACCAATAGTTCAAGAAGGATAAATTGGCTAATAGTAGACCGTAGAAGTCAAACCATGCGGAATCCAGGTTTTCCACGATTTCCATCTTTTCCACTCACCGCCGTCCCCCTTGATACAGGTTCAGCACCAATTCAATCGTCCTGTAATTGCGCGTGTTTAATTTTTTGTTCTTTGTTTTTGTTTGTTTTGTCTGTTTATCGTTTGTCTATATTTACGTGTGTCGTTCCGTCTCTTTTTCGGTCTTGATTTGTGTTGCTTTATCTCTCGACCCAATCACATCAACACCTCTCGCCATCGCAATCACCTCCGTTCAATCATTCTCGGATATTGTTAGGATTATTGTATATTTCATCGGTAAGACTAATTTTTATGAATCGATTGATCATTTGACGTGATATCTGGGTCCTGTTATCTTCCGAGAAGATTCGACCGTTTTGCCGTTTTGATTTTCCAGTACCTTATAGATTTTCTAACATTGATGTTTATTATGATCTAGAGCCTAGTAGTTACATCATCTCAGGAAGCGATCAGCTATATTTAGACATATTCCAGAAGCCTTCGACACAGTCCAAATTTTGGTTACATAATCGACTATTTTAGAATGTCCTACTCCTACGACTACCAGCAACAAGACTCTGCTTCCCCCCAGGCTACCGCCACCGGAGCAGCGCCGGCGACTGCTACCGCTCCCGCTGCTGCCGCCGCCTTCTCTACTACTACTCCTACGCCTACCGGGTCTGTTGCGGCAAATGATTCGAAGACAACTCTTTGGTATATTGCCCTGTGCTATATTTCCCATCGTCGCGTACTTTTTTTATGAACTGAAGCTAACTAACATTTCGTGAAGGATGGGTGAATTGGAGCCATGGATCGATGAGAACTTTGTTCGTCAGGTGTGGTCAAATTTCGGTGAAGCCGTTAACGTGAAGATGATTCGGGACAAATTTTCGGGGTATGCTGACTCGTACTGAGATCTCTTTTGATTTGATTGTCCGCTAACTCTTTTAGATCCAACGCGGGATACTGTTTTGTCGATTTTTCGAGCCCTGCTGCAGCCGCCAAGGCGCTGACCCTGAATGGAACCTTGATTCCCAACACCCAGCGGGCATTCAAACTCAATTGGGCCTCTGGTGGTGGATTTTCCGAGCGAAGGTAAGGAGCCAGAGTAGTCGTTTTATGGTAATCGCTTATTAACGTTTGCATAGAGATGAGCGCTCCCCCGAGTACTCGATCTTTGTTGGTGACCTCGGGCCCGAGACTAGCGAATACGTCTTACTTAATCTGTTTCAGGGTCGTTATCCCTCATGCAAGTCCGCGAAGATCATGACCGACCCCGTTTCGGGAATGTCGAGAGGATACGGATTCGTACGCTTCTCGGACGAGGGTGAGATGCAGCGTGCCTTGACCGAAATGCAGGGATTTTACTGCGGAAACAGACCGATGCGGATCTCGACCGCTACTCCTAAGAACAAGACTGCAGCGGTCCCGAGCGGCATGCTCCAACAGCAGGGCCCCGGCCAGATGGGTATGTACCAGATGGGTATGCCCCCGATGGGTTACTATGGTGCGCCGCAGCCGATGAACCAGTTTACTGATCCTAACAACACGACTGTCTTTGTCGGCGGATTGTCGGGCTATGTCACGGAGGATGAGCTTCGAAGCTTTTTTGCGGGATTTGGAGAAATTACTTATGTGAAAATTCCACCTGGAAAAGGATGCGGATTTGTTCAGTTCGTCCAGCGTCACGCTGCCGAAATGGCGATCAATCAGATGCAGGGTTACCCAATTGGTAATTCACGTGTGAGACTGTCCTGGGGTCGTTCGCAGAACAATTCAGGACCAGTCAATGCTCCATACAGGTAGATTAGCCTTTTTTCTTGAATGTATATAAAGCTAAAAAGTTGTCTGCAATGTTACCTATATCTTTTATGTTTAATTATCTTTCTTTTACTGAGTATTGGTGTTTGTTCCATAGGCCTACTCCTCCTCCTCCGGTATACCCTTCAATGGGAATGCCTCCCCAAAGCCACTTTAGTCCATACGCGCCTATAAAGTAAGCGTCGTGTTTTGTCTTGTTTTTCAAATTGTATTTGCATAAATCGTTGGAATATGTTCTAACCGTCTTCGTGTAGTCCTCAAGCCGCGCACATGCATCCGCCGCAACAGCAGGGCCAGATCCCACAGGGACCGCCCGGAGCGCAGCAGCAACCACAGGACCCCAATGAGCCGATCCCTGTCGCTAGGTTGAATGAGCTCTACCTTGCGGCGCGAGACGGAAGACTAGATAGAGTAGAGGCTGACGGCAGAGGCTACCATGGCGTTTACGCTCAGTAGAGAACCACAGCAGTTTAAGTATCGCATAGTTTCGTTTTAGGTTGGGGCGTTTCGAAAAAGTTTCTTGATCTTCATCATCCTTGGCTCGGCTTATCTCTTTTTCAGAAACTGCGTTGCCTTCATGTGGTTTATGCCTTTATTTTCAATTTCATTTGATTTCTTCTTTACTTTGTTAAATGTGATTAAGCTTCGATAATAGTCGTATTGCGTTGGCGATCTCTTTAATGTAGTTGTTTTATCCCATATTATTTATTTTGATGATTGATTATATATTGCACTGGCTTGAAAGGTCATTTCTTGTTTACATATTCATTTTTTTTGCTCTGATTTGATGCCGTCTCCCCTAATATATACTGGTAGTGTATAGCTTGGTCACATATACTGATGTTTGTACATACATGTGTGAAAGAACGAAATAGGGTCCCAACTTGCGCAATGCAGACGTGCTTTCAGCTGAGAGAAGCTCGCAGTAATGTAACTCCATCTCCGCATTAAAAGTTTGACTTCGGAACAATCGTAAGACTCTGCTTCCATATCAATGCTCTAACAACATTCTATTCACTTGTCCTCTGTTGCTATACCGATTACCCCTTTTCTCATCCTCAGTCTCCTTTTCAGGACATGTCGAACGAGATCTTTTCTTACAGCACTTTTGGCTATAGCTTGACAGACTGAAGGTCTTCTGAGCACATGCCAGGCATGGTTATGCTCCATACGGATGCTTCTCATAGTTTTCGCTGCCATAGATGCTGTGGAAGTTGAACCTGTTGAGGATTTGACCCAATTTGGCGGTTGATGCCACAACAATGTGACTAGGAGCATTGACTGCGAGACGACGAAGGAATAAAGCAGTCCACTTGGGCATGGAAGTAATGGACGGCAGCGGATTATATGCTTCTTGGAGCCCCCTGCGAGCCGATGCATATTAAAATTAAACATCCCCCAACTCATACCGAAAGGCGCCACAGAGGTAACTACTTACGGCCGTAAAATCCGCGCTACATAATGGAGTAGCCATACCCAAGTGCTGTAACTGGATATATCCCTCGCATCGTCCTAAAAATATCGATGGACTTTGTCAAACTGTTTCGCCAGAACTTGTATATATTGTAAATTAATTCCATATAAAAATTCACGTGCCATTCTTCATAATAAGTATAAGCCATCAGCACAACTAGGATCGTTCCGACGGTGCAGTCAGGAGGGGTAATTCGCGATACACCGCCATGGCCATGTCACTCGACAGCGTAGCGCATAGCATCATCGCATGTTCGTAGAGGCGTCGAGTGCTCTAGAGGGACAATGTATGATATAAATATTTGGAGCAATAGTAAGACCACCTTCCTCTACATGTCTAGTAAACCAGACAGCAGGTATATTGAAGATTTATTCGAGAAGGATAGAATTTCTCGAGCGACAGAAGAGATTTAAAGAAGGTAATGGAGAGAGAGAAAACAGAGAAAAAGAGACGGAATAGAAGGAAGGGCAAGGAGAAGGAGGATAACACTACGCGACAAGTAGCAAAGGAATGTTGTGATTCGGGAAAGAGTCAGAAGATTAGTTCGTACAATAGGCAATAAAACTGCGTAGAGCATGCTAGAATTAGAATGACAGGTCATTAGCAACTAAAGCGCATGTGATGACCATAGAGGACTAGGATATTAGTGTGTATTGACTTGCATATTCTACAAATTATACTGCCGTAATGGTGACGATTCTCTCATAACACTGCCAACTGACCCTACTCCGGATAAACCGATCATCAATGACCAACGCTCTCGTCATTGTACTCATATCTATTTGTAGTATTTCGAAGTGTCGACGCCGTGATTGTCATGATTGACGACGTTGAACCATGGTATAATGGAAAACTTAAGCTGTGAAAGTCTGGAGTATCTGGATGCGAGGACTTGAAGGTGAGGAGGAAGAATTGATGTTCCGTAAAGCGGCAGGCCGCTTGCGGCGCGAGCCTTCAACTCGGAGAGATCCTTCTTAACTTCCCGGTTATTCTCACTTAGTCCAAAGAAGCGAGCTAAGCAGATAAATTCCAAGTTAGAGACAGATTCACCATTGAACTGTTCGGTAACACTCACAACTGCTGCGACTATACGCGAACAAAAAGCCTCCAAAGAAGCCCAAAAATATCGGAGGAGCTGTTTTGAACATCGACCGCTCCAATTTCATAGTGTAGACGTAAGCAGCTAGTTTCTCCTTCAGCGTCTTCGCGGTTAAGAAATACGGAGTGTACTCCATTGCTCCGACTAACAGAGGACCGCTCGCGGTAAAGCCGGCCCAGCATAAGTAGTCGGAAGATCTAAAATAGCGGACGACTCGGCCAAAATGAGGATCCGCATCGATGAGCTATATCGTCGATTATTTAGAACAACTATCTTCTTGGACATTAAATTCATCGATGTAGAGTAATAAATTTCCTACCTCATACGGCCCTTTCGGGACAGCAAGCTCCTGTGTCATTTCGGTATAGCACTAATCAAAGAGTCTTATGTGAATTGAGTGTATTGTCAGGTAGCTGACGCGACGATTTCCAATTATTGCTCGTGTTGAGTGCTACGACAGTCGATAGAGGCCTCTTCACGACAAATTGGGGATGCACATCGCCTGTAATTGGCTGCATTTGTCCCGGGACCAAAACCTGAACATCTCGAAAGTTGGGTCTCGTGATCGGCCAGTCAAGTAAAGGGTAAGGGTAATTGCTATTTACCCTGAAGACGCGTAAACTTCCTAAACCACGGGGTGGGGGAGGGGGGGACCCTTGGGCGCACCCTACGTATTTATATTCATCGAATCTCAATATAAGTTCCTTACAGTAACATCTTCCGTTCGACCTGCTCATTAGGTATCACATTTCTAGAAGATGGATAACCGTTTTGACCATGGGTTGGATGAAAACTTCGCCAACTTTGACAATGATCCACCGGTACATCAATTCGCAGGTGACGTGGAGGATAGGCCAGGATATCTAGACTACTACGATGACGCACATGACAAAAGCAGACCGTCTGGGGATCCAGCGCTTCCAGAACTAACATCAAGAGGTGTCGATCTTGGAATTGACGAAGAGGTTATTATCAAACAGAAGAAGACGCAAGCGAAACTTGACGCTGAACGGTATATGCTCTATCGCATTTTCAAGTCGTGTTTCAAAAGAAGCGAGGCTAAATCGTTTTTACGTCAGGTTACTTTCTGTCGACGGTCTTATTGCCATACGGCGCTTAGCCCCTAAGGTCAAATTCAAAGGGAAGGGCCATGAAGTACGAGCTTCTCCTTTAGTCTCTCATCTCTGTATGGTTCTTATTGCCTAATTTATCTTATTAGTACCGTGATCTGGGCAGATTGCTGGAATGCTATCAATTATGGGGACATAATTTATTTCCAAAGGCGAACTTCTCAGACTTCCTTGCGTTGACCCAGAAAGCAGGCAAAGAGGTTCGTGTGAATGTGGCCAGACGCCAGTGGATGGACGAGTGGAAACCAGCCCCAAAGCATGAAGAGGATTCCGAGCAAGATGACAGTGATAAAGAAGGTACGCAAGAGAAGCAGACGTACAAGGACGCATCTGGATTTGTTGTCGATGACAATCTGAATGCAACGGACGAAGACGCGGATGACGACATGGACGATTTCATGGCGCCATTGGCCCAAATGAATGCGGACTTAATTGCCAAAAGCAGAAATGAGAACCAATTGGAAAGGTCTCAGACTGGCAAAGAATACACTAGAGACAGCGAGGAAGAGGAAGAGGTACAGGACGAGACCAAGACACAGAACGACGACGAGAATGACGATGAGAATCAGGTAGAGGATCCGAAATCTCCAGTGGTGAATAGTTCCAATGGATTGTTTCTAAGCAATTTCGACGATGACGACGAGGATGATGACCTATATGACTAATTACTTTAGAGATGCATGTTGGGTTCGATTATTGTGCATATGATCTTTCTATAAAAGGTGTTCATGGTGTTATAATTTCATAAAATATTGGATATAGTCAACTCCAAAAATAATAGAGAGAATTTAATATCTAACTTTGTGCCTATAAACTGCAGACTTTGCAATGGGAGGTAGCTCGTGAAGTTTCAAGTCCCAAGTGATCAATCCCCCATCCCCCCCTTCCCTCCCGGCTCCTATTGGCTTTCATAAACCCCTTCCATGACGCTCTCCATGTTCAGACTCCACTCAACAGGATAAAACAACTAGTTCCACTTGGAATTCTGATATACGAGTATTGTCTACCGGTGCCATGACCACGAAGTAAGTCGAAATCTTCGATCAAAATGTGCAACCAACAGCGAGCTAACTTCTATAGATACCGGGTGGAATGTATGCGTTAATTGGTCTCCTTGAAAGCATTGACTTAAGCACCTAACAGTCTCACAGACGCTCTGAAATCTCACCGAAGGGACGGATTCATAGAATGGATCAAGGGACTGCTGGCAGTTCCATTTGTTCTTCATTCTGAACCGGCCGCGTATATCAAAGGTGTCGATTCCTGGGCAGATGCCACTCAGATTACGAAGCAGCAGTATGCCGCAATTATGAGTGACGTCGAGCTACTGATTCTGGATCAAAGTGAGATTCTACGTTAAGTTGCACGTAATTAGTGAAGTTGACATCTGACTATAGTCGAAAACGAAAATAATGGCACACCAGAGCTGGCCAAGATACGTCATCTCGTACCTACAGTGGGGACATTCTTTACGCGCTTGCCTTTGGAGCAGGCATTCTATGCCCAGGACGCAAAGAGATCAATCTCTTGTCGAAGACTCGTCAGTCCTAGTTTTAACGACATTCGGTATGAGAGATCATCATGGTCTTCGTACTTTTGATCGCGAGCTGACTCTGACGTCTCCCAGGTTAATTCTGAACACTGCACAAATCATGAGCCTCGCTACGGGAGAGCTGCCGCTGAAGCTAGTGACGCTTGATGGTGACGTAACTCTTGTAAGACATATTCTGCACTGAATATTGCTTCTCAAATACTGAGCTTCCGCTTATTTAGTACGAAGATGGAAAGTCGCTTACCCATGATAGCATGGTTGTACCGGTTCTGCTCGAGCTATTGAAGAGAGGTATACGGTTCCTCGGTCTTGGATTCAATTTCTGAATGCTAATTCAAATTCTTTCCAGACATTGCTATTGGCATCGTTACTGCGGTGAGCTTGTTTGCCCTCTCGTATATCTTTGCGACTAGCTAATCGTCACGCCGTACAGGCCGGCTACTCTGAGAAGTCTGGAGCCATGTATGTCGAGCGCTTCAAAGGTCTTATTGACGCCATCAAAACCTCTACAGATATAAGCACAGTGCAGAAGGAGAATCTTCTAGTTATGGGCGGTGAATCGAATTTTCTGTTCCGATATTCAGTAGCTACTGGCACACTTGTATGGATCGATCCAGCAGAATGGATGTTGCCAGAGATGAAAGCATGGGACGAGGTTGACATCCAGTCCATGTTAGATATCGCCGAGGAAGTGCTAAGTTCTTGCAAACATGTCATGAACTTGAATGGCCATATAGTTCGCAAAACCCGAGGAGTGGGTATGTTGCTTTATGACCTTTGGCTCTGAATTGTTGTGAACGTACTCTGATGCGAACAAAACGGTACAGGAATCGTCCCTATTCCGGGCAAGAAAATGATCAGAGAAGACCTTGAAGAAGTGGTTCTAGGAGCTCAACGCAGACTGGAATTCTCAACGCTTGGCAACAAGATCCAATTTTGTGCATTCAACGGTACATTTCCATTATTATTTCTATTGTTTAATCTTACTCACTGGCAATCGAATAGGTGGAAGTGACGTGTGGGTAGATATCGGTGGTACGTCGAAGCACTTGACATATTGGCCAGTATAGATCTCTGACTAACTCCGTGCTTGCAGACAAGAGACTAGGTGTCATCGCTCTACAGCGATATTTAGGTGAAATATCTGGGAGACAGACACTGCATGTCGGAGATCAGTTTGCCTCCATTGGAGCCAATGACTTCAAAGCTCGTCTTGCTGCGTGCACTGTGTGGGTGGCGGATCCCAGCGAAACTATCGACGCCTTGCAGGAGCTCTGTGGATATGTCGACAAGGAAAAGATCAAGCACTCTATAACCTTCTAAAGCAGTAAATGCAAATTCACAATGCAACCCATGACCACCCCTCTTCGCCTTCATTTTCTCTCGTCCTTCGCGTTCCTACAAAAACATTATGTACAGTAGATAGAGTTTGAATGTACTTTAAGTCATTCTCTTTCTCTCAGTGATTGGATGAGACTTGTGAGTAGCTCCGAGAGACTCGACTTTAGAGATTCACCTCTCAGGCACTTCAGCAGCGGCTCCACGATTTCTGACGATGGTTGCGTATTTACCCTGTGTTCGAGGTGTATAAGTAAATAAAACCCATAACAGAAGCAATAATGCCGATACTTACGTCCGACTACCAAGAGGTGGTGGTATAGATCTTCGTGTTAGTAGATTCTCTCGATGGAGTTTAGAAAGAAGGAGATGTAACGCTGCGCTAATTGCCTCTGCTATCACGCTGTCGGGCAAGCTGTCTACATCCATAGTGTCTTGACTTTCCATAAGCTCGATCTGGACTATGAGTCAGAAGAGTGCGATATGAATCCCATGATAAAAGCATCTACTCTACCATGTCGAATACTACTTGCAGGTCTGGGAGCGTGATGGTAACCTTGTTACCAAAATCTAGCGATACACCTTGCGAGGCAAGTACCCTTGTTTCCCTTGCGATCTGCACCAATATCGTCAGCAAAGTCGTCGTCTCAGACCATCAGATAAAAAAAAGCAATCAGCCTACTTCAAAGAATAATTCTTCCTCAAAGAGTAGGTCTCGCGCTTGCTCAATCTCTGTCTTGACACTGTCCAGACCGTCGTGTATTTTCGAGTTGTATTCTCCAGATACGACGAATTCAGGCCCCGATTTCCGAAGTACAGTGACCGATAGTATTTTGCTCCTCTTTTCGCCCTCTGTCTTCAAAACTATCTTCCCATCGGCGTTCCGTCTCAAAGTCGCCACGCCCTTCTCCTTGTAATTTGATCCAGCGTCTCCAAATCCATACCTCACACCCAATCCGCGATAGTCCGCCGTTCTGATTTTGGATAAAATTTCTCCACTAGTCGCGATTTCCTCAACCTGTTCCCAATATATCTTCTCCCGGACTGATTCCTCCCGCAACCGAGTGGCCGCCTTGGCGAACCGCTGGGACGCGCTGCTAATCGCCTCCGCCTTCCAACCCAGACAAACGTTATTGTCTTCGACATAGGTTGCAGATTTCACCCGATCTGCACCAAGGGACCCAACGGGTACATGGCTTTTAAGGTGGGGCGACATGGAAGTTGTACCAGCCGCAGGCCGCACGCACGATATCATCAATGATATGCAATCCAGCGATATC
This sequence comes from Lipomyces lipofer, assembly GCA_003705915.2. Lineage (NCBI taxonomy): Eukaryota > Fungi > Ascomycota > Lipomycetes > Lipomycetales > Lipomycetaceae > Lipomyces > Lipomyces lipofer. The sequence continues at coordinate 64,624 of PPJX02000054.1, read as the reverse complement.
GCCGCTTCGTTCTGCGCGAGACTAATCAGCCGACTCAGTTCCGCCCTCGTCTTTCCAAACTCTTCCTCGAACACGGTTGGGTCCGTCGATGATGGCGGCTGGGCTTGGCGGTTTGGAGCTGAGAAGGAATCTTCTTCGGCGCCGGCGGTTTCTTTCAGCTGCTCAATCTCCAGCCTCAATCCGTCTTCGGTAACGTTAATGAATGACCCACGCTCGAGTGCGATGCGAGGGATAATCTGACTGAGGTTTCTAATAGACCTAATCGTGGTGGTTGGCATTAAGTTGAAAACAATATTAGACGGGTTCCTTAGGCATGCACATACTTTGCGCTGTTCTCGGCGTCATTGGATAGCGGTGGAGGCTCTAGCGAGACAAATATGTCTTCACTAGAGAGTGAGGATGACCCCATAGTGTCTGGCATTTGATTGAATAAATTCGGAGGGGGGGGGGGGAATAAATTTTAAAATTCGATCCAAACCGACATCTCAAAATGCAATTGGGACTTACGACGGGCGTTGGGACGAAAAATGTATGGGACTATAGGGTAGGGTTTTATGCCCTTCTAAGTACCGTAAATATCCAGATCCAGATAGTGACTTTATTATCAGTAATCTATTGCAGCGTGTTTCACCGTTTACATAGATGAAGCTGATCAAGTAAAGAACCTTGAGAAGATAAAAATAGATGAATGAATGAATGAAAGCAAGAATATTTGTATAGAAGCTAATGCAAATATAACCAAGCCATTTCGGTTGCCCTTTCCACGTGGTCTCTTGGCCATATACAGTCGAATTCTAGGTAACGATCAGCACCGCATACCCCGCATATCAGGCTTACTGTCCGACAGGACGAGCCAGAAACAGCTAAGTACGACTTTCCGGGGTTATAAAGTTAGAATTGGGTACCGGTCTGCGGAGGCTGGAGCCCTAAAGTGAGCTTGCGGCGTTGCGGAGAAAGACTAAATTGACCTGCGCCATGGATTGCATTCCCCCCCCCCACCGCATAACAACGTTAATGTGTCTAGCTAACTTTTCGGTTCCCCGCATTTTTTACGCACGCCATCGGGCTTTGCCTCTTCATCAACAATTTGGGATCCAAAAAGTGAATAAGAAGGTGCCGCTTTTCGTCGAGTTGCAACTTGCGCCATGCATAACCGTCTCATCTGTTATGGCTTCAGTTTCTAGTATTATTCCGAGATAGAATCATCAGGGCCTCTTAAGTAAAAAGACCGAGGGCATTGCTGACCCGAGACCGAGCTGTTTGATCCGCCGTGGTCTGAAATCAAATAACGTGGCCGAACCCTTGCCTGCACTACCGAGTCAGAATTCGAGAGAGGTACGTGAACCCTAAAGACAACGTCACGGGTCCTATATCGTGTGATCCCGTCATCGTTTCTCTACTTGGCAATTTGTGGCTAGACATAATTCTACTCTCCCCACTTCAAACGAATGAATGCCATTCCAAAAAGGGCTCCACGACGACTCCTTCACCATGTGTATGCCATATTTAATAATACTATCAAATGGGCATGTTCGACGTAATAAAATAAGAAGCTTATACTTATCAATCGAGGCCAAGAGGCCCGTGTGATGTTAATGGATCATTGACAGCCGACTGAGCATATCATGATGACTCATATGACGATGACTTAGCATAGTAGTAATGTATGAAGTCGTGCTGAGACATTTGGAACGCGATTGCTGCAAGTAAAATGCATAGATATGAATGGATCTGGGGAATCTGTACTGTGAGGCTCTGAGGTTCGATGCTATCTAGACCTGAAGGAGAGGAAGTCTCTTTATGGATCTCGAAAACGATCATACAAATAACGATTCGGGGGGGTGAAGAGCCGGTAGAGGTTCGGATCTAGCTGTTCAGTGCACAGAGACTGTACCTCCGTTCCCAGCTGGAAAACAGTGTCCTTGTCCAATTACGTCAAGATGAGTAGCTCCCAGGCCATGTAGTGAACACTGCAGAAAGTCCGGACACTTATTGCGGGGTCGTAACACAAGACAATCTGAGCACTGCACCGCTATCGAAGGTACGCAAGGCGATCAACAAAACCTCGTTTAAACTAGAAGACGCTTACACTGTACGGTACATGCACTGAACTGAACTGTGCTGTACCTGTTCCTTGTTTGATCATATCTTAATTATGTATTAGCCGAGAAATAGGCAGTCTTTTTCTATTGTCATGACACAGAATATTCGATGTTAATGCTGGAGACATTCTGCAATCGACCAGTGCATAAAACATAAAACAGACATACAGAAATTTTTGCGGCGGCTCGATCGAGGAAAATGGCAAAATTTATATGAGTTAGAACTAATCTTATCGTATGATGAGTGTCTCTTCAACATTGGTGGTCGGCATATCCTTTAAGGTTGGGGGCTGGAATATACTTGGATGCTATCATCACCAGGAAATTGAATGTCGCAGCAAACACAGAGTCCGGGGTAGTTGCAAGTTTCGCATCATCTCGCGAATATCACAAACTACTATATTTTGTTCAACCCGTTTTCATTACCAGCATTGTACAAACTTCATACGCTCGGGCGACTATGATCTTATCCGGGAAAAAACCATGCCACTTCCTCTGGATCAGAACCCCCCAGATTGCACCGCTTGAACCTAGTCATCGAACATGCTACAACCGTTGTCGCGTCGACGAAGCCAGCCTAAATGCATGGAGCGAAAGCTTATGTTCACAGTCGGCCATTGCACGAACGCACAGGCGGCTATAAATTGTGGCTCTGTATGGGACGTGTGCTCGATGGGCTAAATCGAGGGTGAGATTTGGGAGAGTGAAGGGAACTTCCACGCCGGCTGGCGTTCGATGAGCGGAAACTGTTGAAAACCTTCAGCATCGGAGTTGCCGAAGACGAAGGCACATGACATGTACAGTGAGAGTGCAAGTGCAAATTTAGTAAAAACAGCGAAAGTACCAAAATGGCGGAACAGTATTCGCTACTTTTCTGTCAGAATTCAGAGCCGCCAAGAAAGTATATTTCGAACCTCTTGGACGGACAGATCAAACCGGATTTGTTTTGAAGGGAGGGTCCGCCAGCTAGCGAGTGGCTGCTATCGTCGTCGTTAGCGGCGCTCGATGGATTGTGGATCGAGGGCGGGACTTCCCGACAGAGAGAACCTTCGACCAATGCTTTTTCTGATCTACCGACACGACCTCAAACTCTCAACACCACTGGCGAGCCTCTCCATGGGATCAAATCTAACTGGGTATTCCACCACTACCCATTCCGATTTACCCGAGATGCGAATAATTCGGTTAGTATTTTCACATGAGCAAGGGAGCCGACCGTCCAAAGACAATATATTTTTCTTGAGATCAGATCGTGGAGAATTGCACGCCATTATTATTTGGATGGGACGACGTACCACGGTTGATGACATGTTGGAGAAGGATGAAGCTATGTTTCACAGCCGCGTTGGGATATCGGATTCGGCCATTGGAATAGCGCCGCGTCTGCGCGTGCTTCCAGTACCTGGCCTTGAATTGCGGTTTTTATCTTTGTACCTCCGTCAGATGGCGATGATGGCGATGATGCTCTGATGTAGCACTAGTTAAGACGGTGTAGTTTACTGATATGAGGGTTTGTCGCGAGACGAGACGAGGTGAGGATCCACCGTTTCAAGGTTGAAGCAGGTCCTTTAGGACATTAGGCGATCGCAAAGGAAGTCGGACAACCAAAAAAGCCATATGGACGGGTGGAGACGGGAGAGACGGGACTGCCGTCAGCCGCCTCAGGCCGAGTGCAGATGATCCTCCAAAGAGCCCTAGCCCATCACACGGACCACCCACCGATGGTAGGTACCAGCCAAGAGCCGCTGCGACTTGCGTATGTACCGTTTGTCTGATAACGCAGCTCTGGCACTCTGCAAAGGTAAATTATACTCCCATATCTGCGCCTGACGGCGGTAGAATCAACAGAGCCAATAATGGCGCCGCGTACCACCGAGGCGCGCGTTTGCGCAACATGACGATATGTTGCATATACACGTGTCCGCCTTCGGGTATTGCCCCTTCTGATCCGCCGTCTCATACCCATCGAGAAGGTCCGCACGGGATCGCCGCTCCTCATTCTGGCTAGCCCATAGCACGTCTGACCCTCGATGTAATCTCTATACTCTGAGTGGCCATCTTCACGCGGTAAGCACGCGTTCCGGTGGGCGGGCGATATCGAGTCCTACGAGTGGGCCCCGGCGATCGTCCGCAATCGCGCCGCCCCTCTCTTTCCCTATCGTGTAGGGTGCACGCAATGCAAATTTCTCGGGCTCGGGAAGTGATGCCCGCAGCCCTCCCATTCGGCCATGCGATCTTATGGACTCAGACGTGGCAGCCTGCGCTAGCCCGAAAAATGCTCGCGTATATATACCTTATTTTGGGGTGTCGCTATGCGTTGCGAGCTTAAAGTGAGGGGTACCGGCTAGCGCTACCTACCGCCAAAAAGCCAATCTCGAGCCAGAAAGAGGCTAGCATCTGGAGCTAGATCCCATCTGAATCGGCCTCTTTTGATGCTGGTGCTACTGGAGATTGCCGACTGCAATGCATCTCCCTTTTCCGGTTGCCAAGCGAGTACCTGCTTACGAAGTCCAGGTGCACGGCATCGTATGGACAGCTCCAAGAGCAAACTAATTAGGAATGGAGAGCGGAGCGAGTGGGACGTCGAAGCGAACTGCGACGAGCGAATGGAGTAGAGTGCAGGAAGAGCGCGCGGGGGCCAGAGCGATGACGAGCCCGCATGTGCGCTTTCTTTCGTAGCCGTTAACTAACCCGTCCAGTCTTATTGTGTATGCACTTTTATAGAGTTATTTTTTTATTTACACTTTCTCTCCACCGTAGTTCCTTCCCATTGCGGCGTGCGTTCCATGTTTGTCTTTATTACTCTCACTCCTTCCCTGCGAGCCTGTGGTTCCCCCTTTACCGTTCCGCTCGTTCCTTGACACTCGCGATATTCCCCCCCTCCCCCACTCTCCAAAGGCATTGCGCACTTCCCACTTGATCTTCAACGAACTCTTACTTACTCTTACTTACTCTTACTTCGCATTGGAGGTCTTCTGTGGTTAAACCTGAGTCTCCGTGTATTCGTGCGTCCATAATGGATGATTCAACTTTGCTCAAGCCATTGTCTTACTCGGCTCCGGTGACACTCCAGCCCTCGATGTCCTTTTTCTCCACTTCCTCGCGCGATCCGGCTCGACTGTCGTTCCGGAATTTGCCGTCGTCATCTACAGCTCTATCGCGATCAGTTTCTGCGGGCTCCGACTCGTCTGTATCGTCGACCTCTTCGTCCTCTCAGTTCTTCGGGTGGAACTACGATTATAGTGCTCCCTACGTAGACGACAACGACGCCTACGACCATCCGCCGTCATCCCCCACTACAATTCCTTATGGATCATCACCGATGTCTGATCGCACCCCGCGAGGTGAGTTTGATATCGAATCATCCACTCCAACCGCCAAGCCCGCCTTGCGTACTTCCTATCGTGCTCGCTCCGCCTCCTCATTCTCCACGGCTCCAGCTTCTTCTCTTCCCGTAGCCGTCATCCCTTCGACCTCCTCTACAACCACCATCTCCGTTCGCTCGTCCCGACGGCGTACTCTGACAAACGCGGAGAAGCATATGATATGGAAGCACGCGCGCGAGCACCCCAACGACTCGCAGAAGAAGATCGGAAAAGTATTCGGCGTTGAGCGCAGCACCGTTTCTAAGATCTGCAAGGCTCTCAATAAGTCCATGGAGTCACGCGCCGCAACTACTGTTACTTCCACGCATGAGCGGCCCTCGAGCTCGTCTTCATCCGCGTCGTCCGCGACGTCGCCGCCAAGTGCGTTGTACGGGAATGCAGGAAAGCATCGCGAATTGGAGCAATCGCTTGCGCAGTGGGTGAGGCTACGAAGCACTCAAGGAGAGCGTGTGAGGGACGATGAGCTCAGAGAGCATGCACTACGGCTTGCTGATCGGTTTTGCGCGGCTGAGTCGTCGGCAAGTGTGGCGCTGCAGAATTTCAAGGCGAGCGCGACATGGATCGAGAAGTTCAAGCAGCGTCATCGGGCCTGTTTTGCGGGATTTATTACGCGTACGTCGTCTTCGTCACCTGTAACGAGATCGAAGGCTCGCTCTACAAAACAGCCGAGGATTGGGAGGGACATAATCGAGGAGCTCATGGGACCGGATGTGGCTCCTGAGGCAATCTTATCAGTTGGATCACACTTTCAGATGGAAGATGGGCGGTACTTGAGCGGTGATGAGGAGGACGAGATGAACGCGGATGAGGACGCATTTCCCGGTACTCTCGGCTCTGCCGGTCTCTTCCAGCTGGACGGATTCCCATCATCTCAGCAGCCTGAGGTCGATGCCTCGTCCCCTTACTATTCACATGTTGATATTGCACCTTCAACAGTAGATATGGATTTGGCGGCATCGCTTCAATACCCCCCTTACTCATCGGCTTCGACACTCTCGTCCTCGCTCTCTTCTCCATCTTCTCCCGAGATATTGACGCCAGTTTCGGGTTCTTTTCCTCCGTTGGATTATCAAACTGCTGTGCTGCTGCATGAGCCGTCTTGCGCCTTGACGTCCTGCCAATGCTATCCCGAATCAAATAGCATGGCAGCCATGGAATCGATGTACCCGCAGGGAATGTTTGCAAACGTGGATTACTTCGCTGGTGGTCTCGAGTCAGAAGTATGGGTGTTCTAGTTGATTTGGCGCGGTTCTTCGTTGTAGATTCTGACTTGTTCTTATTCATTTAGCTCTCCGACTTCTAATTAAGGAATAGTGGGTTAAATGTTATTTTCTATATGCGGTTTCGGATCTAGGATTATTGTTTAGGGAATATTTAAGGAGTTATCTGAGCGGGGAGTTCATATCGGTTCTTTTTTTCTTTAGTTTGTTACATTTTTACCACCAGCTGTTTATCTATTCGTCCTCGTACCTCATAAAATTGATTTTACATCGGGAATCGTGCTGGAAACGATTACAGACGCGATTTTATATCTATTATTATTTACTGCATTCCTTGGATATTTTGTTATCATCGAACGATCTGGTAATTTGTTAAAATGAAGTCTGTAACTTTGTTCTACATAGTATACGTAATGATCAGTGCAAAATATTTGATTAATGTCTTTCTTCCCATATAATTTCTATTAATGGGAACGAGAATCTCTGGCACGTTAATGCAGTACTCAGTATCGCATATCAATTTCATTCCACGTGAAAGTCTTCACTTCAATTAGCTCGATTTTGGTGTCAAGGCGCGTCCAGACGGACTCTCAGGTGATGTCGCAGTGCGGGACGCTACCGTTAGCGCCATCTGCTATATACTATGCGTGGTGACCCTGTAAGTCGATGTCAACGGGCCTGACATGACAGCCCTGCACATATCCGCCAAACGTCAGCTGAACCAAGCCGCAAACGTTGCCATCGTCAGGCTACAAAGTCTCAGGATACGGATGGCCTGACACGCGCGAAGCAGCGAGGAGAACCGTGGTTGTGTACTAATATCTGCATTCTACGGCAAGAGTAAACACCATATCAGCCACGTGTATGAATTGCATTTACAATAGCCGAAACGACGGCTTTCACCTCTAATCCACAATGCATACAAGTTCATCTCTTCTTCTACTATGGCATCACTTATGCGAGCCCATACTTGACGAAATCTAGATGCTCCAAGCTCTCCAAAATTTCGCCCCACTCCCCAACAATTTCTTCCTTCGTGTCCGTAAACTCGTTCAAAATTAGCGGATGCGGAATCCATACGACCTGGCATCCTGCCGCCTTGGCACCGATCACGCCAGGAATGCCATCCTCGAACACGAGACACTCCTCTGGTTTGATATGGTCCACGATGAAGTCGCCGGCTTCCGCAGTATCTCCGGAGGGCGGCGTCCTTGCGGCGTTGACGGACGCGAGTGCAACCTGCCAGATATCAGGCGCCGGCTTTCCCCTACCCGGCGGAATGCGAGGATCGTCACCCAGCACTCTGTGCTCCCCGAACAAATCAAACAAATCAGTCATATGCGCAGTTTTGAGCAGGTAATTTCCTTTGTGCGAGCTAGTCGCCAGCGCGATCGGAACGTTCTTCTCCACCAGGTACTTCAGCAGACTTTCCGCGCCAGGCATCACCGCTGTGTCCTTCCACCGTTTCTCCTGGCGTATCGTTAGCTTCGCGTATAGCTCCGCCGGCTCATACGGCAACTGCGACCACTCGAGGAACCGGCGTGTCGATTCCGTCCCGGGGCGGCCTTGGAGGTCTGCCTTGACGGACCAGGGGAGCTCGGACTTGCCGTGTTCACGGAGAAGTTCGTTCGTGACCTGCGTGTATATTTCTTCCGAATTGATGAGGAGGCCATCCATGTCTGTTAGAAATGAAAAAAAAAATGAAACGGTTGTAGTTAGCGAATGAGCCATTTGAATCGGTTAGAAGGTAGGCTGTTTGCAGGACTTACCGAAAAGACAGGCGCGGATGCGGGGGCTAGAATGGCAACGTTAGCATTCGTTTTTTATTCTTGACATAACAAAGTGGAACTATTTTCGTTTATTAAGATGCCAGAGTGAATAAAAATAGCTATGCCCGAACAACATGAATCGCTGGCTGTAGCAGATCTACTTACCGTTCACGAGCCTCAGCCATGACTATATGCTTCTAATGCAGTAGTGTCTCTAATTTAATGAAAGAATGTCTATATGGCCGTGCAATGCGCCCGCTAAAGGTATAAAAACACCCAAGTCTGATAGACAAGAATGGAGAGCATCAGAGGGAATTTGAGTTTGTCGCGACTCAACGAAGGCGCAGCCGGCGTTCGGCTGTCGTGAGCGCCACATCGTTTATTCTTGAACTGTCGTTTTGCAGTATACAGAGGATTCTCGCTAATTAACGCTTCTTATCGAGCACCAGATTAGAATCTTGTTTTTCGACTTTGTACACGGCAATTTACTTGTGTTGCGAGCACTAAGTCAATCGTCAGCAGGCGCAAGGCTCTTGTCTCGCTAGAGTGGAACTGTCAGATTTTCATGAGATAGTCATTCTGTCTGCGAGGCTCCGTGTTCATATTGGTGTCGGCAATAGATATGGCTAATGCAAGTATTTCTGAATCTGGTTCTGCGACACATTAACGATTTTCTGGCAATTTCAAATATGATATCCAGGAATATTATAATTTATATAATTAAGTTCTATTTTTCTGCGACTGCGCCGTTCTGGTATTGCGATGCACCCTTTTCTGTGTATTCGAACGCACCATGTTAGACAAGCCATTGCCGAATTGATGCGCCGCGGTTAGGCATTTCGCAATACCCAAAAATGACATTGCTAGACGAGAATCTAAGACTTTTTGACAGCATTATAGTTACAGTATTAAATACGATTTCTTACGAGCCTCGGTCAGCGACGATCATGGACGAGACTTTGCTGTTATTGCTCGGGAGAAATTTATTCAAGATTTCACGCTGTGGAGCAAAATATGAAAAAAAAATTGCACAAAATAGTGGCCAAATAGTAGTACTCCATAATAACATGTGGGACAAACCCAACCAGCCCGTAAACCTTAACAAGAATTTCAGACTAACTTCGGCAAAATTTCAACGGAAGCAGATCCTAAACAGCACACTTGCAACTCCTACTTTTTCAAAACTGGTATAAGTTAGCAGTCGGTCCAAGAACAGCAGAAGTGAGAGCAACTTACTCGTAACAACATCCTCATCTTTCAATACATGACCTAGTCCAACATATTGAGGCTGATGCTTGACACTCGATCCTGTTATTACATTAGACGCTCGTCGATCCAATAGAGTTCTGAACGACAGCCTGCTTACCGTAAACCACCGCAGTCCTGAACTGATCAACCAAACTCTTGTGAATAGAATTGCACTAGATTCCCATTTATTAGTAAAGTACCTTCATTTCTCCCATTTCCGTTGACTTACAAAGTGCTCCACAGTGCAGTGACCTTCGCGCAAAACAATAGGCTGCTCGTAATCTGGTGGCAGTCCCTTCGGCTTTGTGTATACCCGGACAAGGTTTAACTTCGCCCACATCATTTCAAGCAGTTCATCAACATTCCAGCCGTGCTCCGACGATATAGGGACGGCATTGGGAATCCGGTAAAGAAGATCCAGTTCTATACGCATCGTCAGTCACAACGTTCTCAGGGAAATTCGAATTCCCATATTTATCATGCCTTCAATTGAGATAGAATCGATCTTGTTTAATGCATAAATGACAGGAATATATCTCCGATTTTGCGCCTCAAGGACGTCAATCAAATCGTCGACTGTAGCATCGCAGCGAATGGAGACGTCAGCAGAGGATATTCGGTACTCCGACATGACAGCCTTGATTTCGCCGTAATCGACGTGGGTTAGCGGGACGGTGTTGGTAATGTTCAGACCGCCTTTATCTTTTTTCTTGATGACAATGTTTGGTGGCTATGCGATTTCGTCAGCGTATCATCCCTCTAAGTGAAGCCAAATTAAACTACCTGCTTGTTAATCCTGATGCCGAAACCTTCCAACTCCGCCTCGATGACTTTCTTGTCTGTGAGTGGCTTCAAGACGTCTAAGACAATGAAAATGAGATTACATGTCCGCGCAACGGCAATGACTTGGCGACCTCGCCCCTTGCCGTCTTTGGCACCCTCAATAATACCAGGAAGATCAAGCATCTACCCCAGTTAGTGATAATAAATCTCCTACCGAAGGATATGAATAACCCCACCTGAATCTTTGCGCCACGATACATGATGACACCAGGAACGGTCGTCAATGTAGTGAATTCATAGGCAGCAGCCTCACTGTGCGTGCCGGTAAGTCTGCTCATAAGTGTACTTAAAATAGTCAATTGACAATCCAGACATGTCCAAAACGCATAATCGCGCTCACCTCTTGCCAACGCTAGGAAATCCAATGAATCCGACAGACGCGACACCGGTTCTAGCGACATCGAAGCCCACTATTGTAACGAAGTTTAGCGCGCAATAAGGTAAATTACGGCATATGACTACATACTGCCACCCCCACCACCACTGCTCGTAGGTGTCAATAATTCTCTTTTCAGCTTGGCTGTAAAATACACAAGTTAGTAATGCGTTTCACATATAGCGTATCAATTGCACGTGTCAGGTCATACCGAGCTTTGCTTTCAGTTGTCCCAAATGGAAACTTGTTGCCTTATTCTTCTGCGTCCTCGCCATCTCCGTCTCGATCTACATCCTCGTCAATTAATATAACGTCGCTTTGCTCGGATGATACCCCATACTCCGCGGAATTACCTCCTTGATCTATATATCCTTCAGTCAGTGCCAATTCTATTACCATTGTCCACATCATTGGTGGCCCTACCTTCTCGACCGTAGTCGACATTGTGGCTGTCCTTTCTCAGAAAATATTAAAAAAATAGAAATGTAGTTTTGTTCTCCTCAAAGGAATCGTTCCGCAGGACTTTGAACTTATTTTGTAAATGCCTTAATCCCCTTCAATGTGTAGCTAAACACCTTGCACTATTTTCGTAGAAAAATTGAAATCTCCAAAGTTTAGCTGGAAACGCGCCCTAACCCCCATGACCTTGTAGGGCTTGATGAGAGTTTATCTTATAGGGCTTATTTAAACCTTCGACGACTAATGCGATGATATCAGCATCGGGAAATTTGTTGACGGTGATGACACACGAATAGTTGCCTCGCTTACACGTGTACTTCTGCAAGTTTGTCTCATTTCTATTACTCGGTCTAATTAAGGCTTTCGGAAGCGGTCTATTGTCTCTGCAGTAATTCGAGACTGCACATGAAATTGCATATTCTGCTGTCGCCGCGATACTTGTCGATACGGGAACGAGGGCATCTCCGACGACTCTATCATAAGCACTCGAGCGTTCGCTCAGCAATTCGAACACTCACAATGGCTGCCACGGCTTCCATATCTCCCACGAAAACAGCCGTGGAAGACCTTCCTGTTCCAGCTATAGCACCAGCTTCTTCTAGTATAGGTAATCAATTAATAATTCCCGCATTTGACGACCTGGTCGAAGAGATCCGCCGGCAACTAGGATTTACGTCCGGGATCGACTCCGACGACGTGGACGTGGAAGAACTCATGGACGCGATGCGTAGGTATCGATCTGACAAGCCTGAGTGGGAGAAATACGCACTCGCTGACCCAAGTCGGAACTACACGAGGTGAGCAAAGAGTGAATGGAAAGGCAAGGCGACAAGACTGACAGATTACTGTGCGGTAGGAATGGAGTGGACGACATGAGTGAGAAGGCGAATCTTCTCATATTGGTGTGGAATCCAGGGAAGTCGTCGCTTATACATGATCATTCTGATGCACAGTACGTGTCTGGAACATTTGAACATGGAAGTGTACCTGAATTGACAGCTCTGTAGCTGTATCATGAAGATCTTACAAGGAACACTGGTAGAGACGATATATAAATGGCCAGAGAGCACAGAGCTACGGAGGATGGACATTGACCGCCAGACACGTCATCAAGAGAACGATGTATGAAACGCTCCTATTAAGTGCTCTGGTAGCGAAGAAACGACTAAGGGATCGCTTTAGGTTACGTACATTTCGGACAAAATCGGACTTCACAAGATAACAAACGATGATCCTGCAAAGCCTGCAGTTTCACTGCACCTTTATACTCCACCATGGGCATCGAAGTGTATGTCTGTCTCGATGGTATTGTTGCGAAAGTAAGCTGATATTTCTGCAGATGGCTGCTATGCCTTCGACGAAAAAACTGGGCGACAAATCAAAGTCAAGCTATCACATCTGTACAGTAACAAAGGCGTGATACACGCTAGTCGCGCCGATCACGTATGAAATCCAAAGATTAATTACTAGGTGGGATGGTGGGAATCCACCGCATGCATTTACAGCGCATATTCAATACTAAGGAGTTGGGCATTGCTATCGGGGCAAGTCATATATTCTATTGTCTGAAGAGCTACAATAAGGGAAAAGGAGAGTGGGCGGGAGTGGGGGTGGGCATAGGTCTATAGAGTTGGGTTATTTCACATTCATAGTTTGGAGTTCGTCCATAATCAGAGATACTTCCACATATACACAATCATAGCTTCCATAATTTTTCATGAACTAAGAACAACAGCCATTGAGAATAAGACTACCGGTCATGACCATCATAGAATCTCATTCATCAAAAAAGAATAAAATCAAAATCCAATATAGATAATGCTTGACAGTCCAGATCCCACGAGGCCTCTCATATCATAGAGAAAATCTCCCGGCTATCTCCACATTTCGACTACTACTTCCCACGTATACTGTATACTCACCCCTCGGCAACAACCAATTCTTCGCCTTAACGTCATAATAACTCAAATCTCTCCTCATCAGATCAAAATTCGCCGTGCCGTTTGCCCCCGGTACTAACCCCAACTTCTCAAACCCTCTCAACGTCTTCTTCGGAAACTCCACGCCATCGACGTCGGGATATGCGACATAGAGCTGGACGACTTCTGCTCCGGGGAGGTAGCCGGTGTTAGTAACAGTGGTTTTCACTTGGACGAGGACGTCCCAGAGCGCAGGGTTACCACCTGGGGCGCCACCTGCCGGACTGGCTGCGGTAGGCTGCATCTCAGAATACCCATCTGGATACGGATAAGCCGAGCGATCATACGTAATTGATTCAGCGTCCTCTGGAGTGATATAAGGATACACAAACTTGGTGTACCTGGGGATACTGTCGGGATACTCCACCGATTTCGGTGACGGCAGCGAGGAGTTATAGTATATCGGCTTCAGCAACTTTGGAGGCGCAGGCGGCGTCTCAGTCAGGACCGTTCCTAGGACGAGAGATACCTGAAACGCGCCGATACTAAATGTCGTGTAGCTGAGACCGAATCCAAATTCATACCTCGGCTCGATATTGTACTTGTCGAAGTGGCGGTAGTCGACGAAGATGCCCTCCGTGAAATTGATTTGCGGCTTCGACTGCACGAGATCGTAAATCACCGTGGCGGGATAGTCCTTGACGTCCTTTGCGATCGTGAAGGGAAGTTTGCCGGATGGAGAGACGATGCCGTAGAGAACTTCTGCGATACCAACACCGATATCTTGTCCTGCGACGAGGGAGTACAAGACTGCCGTGACATTCTCGTTCACAATCCAGGCTTCCATGTCAATACCGCCAACGGACTCAACGACGACAATGGTATTTGGATTCTGCGATGCAACGGCTTCCACGACGCCGTCACCGCCATGCCAGGCGTAGAGGTTGTTGCGGTCGCCTATGTTGCCTTCGACGTCGAGGTAGCCCTCGCCAGAGTCAGAGGAGATGAAGACAATGGCAGTATCGACGGCGGCAGCCAAAGTACTTATTCCACTAAGGTCGTAGTCATCGAGAATGTAATCAAGGGAGGTGCCTCTTGCGATAGCCATTGAATTGATGACTTCGAGCGGGGTAAGGAGATAGGGGTAGTTCGCAGTTCCCGATCCCCAGCCGATCTATGAAATTAGCATCTACTCGAAAGAAGTATTACTCAAGATACTTACACCAAGAGTGCCATTATTGCAGGATCTATCCGAGCATCCATTTGGTCCATAAGGCGAGGGCCCAGCAGCGGACCCAAAGAGCCCAAGCTTCTTCACTTTCTTCAGCGGCAGCGACCCCGTGTTCTTCACAAGTACCATGCTCTCAACAGCAATATCGCGGGTAACCTTTCGACTAGTCTCTGTGCGGACATCGACATGGTAGTTTACCTGACTAATAGGGCCCTCTCCAGCACCGTAGGCCTCATAAGCATAGTCATCCAACGTCCAAGACGAGAAGTTGGGCGAAGGGAACGACTTCGGATCCTGACCAACTTTGAAGTACGCAGCCATAACTCTAGTCGCCATATCATCCAATCTCCACAACGGAATAGAACCATTCAGTACCGCAATGGTCAGGTTCGAGCCAAGAAGAGAAATACCATCTGCCCAGACTATTCCATCACCCGGCATACTCATATCCATTCCAGCGAGCACACTAGCAACGCCAGAGCGTTGTCCGAGCCAGTCCGACATCACGAAGCCCTCGAATCCCAATTCATCCTTGAGAATGCCGTTGAGAAGATAACTGTTCTGGCAGGCTTGTGAGCTGTTGATCTGATTGTACGAGCACATGATGGAGCCCGCGCCGGCCTTGACGGCGTCCATGAAAGGCCAGGCATATATCTCTCTAAGAGCTCTCTCGTCAACATTACTACTATACGGCTCTTCGAGTTCGGTGTAACCGAAGTCGACCCACTCGCTGTGCTGGCGGAAATGCTCCTGTTCATTGAGAAGATAATGCTTGGCTATTGAGCGTTAGCCCCCAGTTCATCCACATTCTAATTGTGTTTGGTTGCCCTCACCGGTAGCAATAACGCCCTCGTCTTGAATTCCCAGCACGGTCTCGTAGCTCCCAATGCCCTGCAAGTACGGATCGGCACCAAACCCTTCCCAGTTTCGACCTCCTTCAGGCGCACGCCCAATTGGACCCATGCAAGGACCCAAAATGGCATTCACGCCCTTACCTTTATTCTCCTGGCCCATTGCCCTGCCGCGCATATACATCAAATTCTTATTGAACGTGGCCGCGGTTGCCAGGCCAGCGGGGAAGACAGAGTTTAGGTCGGTGTCGCGGATACCAGTTGGCGAGTCCTGAAGGCAGAGGGACGGAAAGCCGAGCCGTGGGATGGGTCCGGTGTTACCAACGCAGGGACCCATTTCCCAGCCGGTGCCGGTCGTAAGGTTGACTTTCTCGAGGAGTGTGAGTCTGGAAACGAAAGCGCGAGCCTTGGAATAAGCTTCTGTCCAGTCGCTGGTGTCGATGCGACCTCCGAGAGCTGTGGTTTATTAGCTATTTTTCGAATGGCCAGAGACAACTGGAACTAAAACTCACGGGACGGATACACCGGAAGCGAGTGCTCATATCCCCATTCAGCTTGAACCCCGGCGACCAAAGCGCCTGCCACCGAGAGACTGGCGAGAAGATAGGGCGAGAACCACATTGAGACTTACAGTCAGTGTCAACAATGCTGATATTGTAGAAATTGCTGCTGGGGATTCATTGAACTTTTATAGGTCGTCAACTGATAGGTTCGCCGAGAGAGCTCGTGACGAAGCACGGTTAATTCATACGGATAAAAATACGTCAGTTTGAACGGGTTGATCGATGTGCTAGCTTTTAGCCAGTATCCGACCGGTGTACGAACCGAGATACTAAAATAAGTTGGGGAAGCGATCGGAGCGGGGTGCGGAGCAAATTTAAAATCCAACTATAGCATGCGGCGCCGCGAGTAATCACAGCTCACGCCCGCTTGATCACGTTGGTACCAGACGTTTTCTTTGAACGGACACCTGACAGCCAAAGCCAATCAAAAGCCATAGGACTTCGACAAGCTGATGTGCCATAGAATACAAACGTCAAATGGAAGGCGATTCAACTGAGACTAAAGCCAAAGTGTGGAGACCGCGGGAGTCTGAACAACGATGGAAAGGTCGTATGTAGCGACGCCGCCATCTAGCAAATTACCACTTGCCCAACCCCGCACTCACATACGTAGGTAATTATTCCGTACTGTACACCATTAATTTATCGCTTATTGACCTCGCTGCATATCGTCGAACAGTGCGCAATTTGCGGAGACGGTAGGCCCCTGCTGCGGCAGCAAATTAGGTTCCAGGGGTCAGAAAGCTTAACGAACGGCGTTCCTGGCGGCATAAATGTCACCGACCAGTCTACACAAGCCACACGACCGCTCATTATTGGATCTTTGTACGCGTTCTCGGCCCGTGGTTCCGGCCGGTTCAGCTCCACTTGCAGAGTCATCACTGTCTTGCACGATATATATATATCTTGATAGCTGAGTATCAACTTCACGCTCTAGTTCTGGAAATAAATTCGAACTCGACTTGGAATGCGTCGACATTTAAAAAACACTTAATGATTTGCAAATCCAAGCCAGCACAGATTGCAACTGACTTAGAAGACATCCCTCCCACCCGAATCTATTCTCCGTCTATGGAACCGAGCAGAGGGGCAACTTTTGCTTTTGCGCTACGCCTCCGGGCGCATCCGCAAACCGGAACAACCACCAGCTTGGCGCACATATCTCCGGCAGATGCCGCTTTGCTACACACTATTTTGATCTCTGTAACGGCCGTCTGATTTCTCTCTCTGGCACGCCCCGTTGACAGTAACAATTCCAAATACCTAGTTCAAAGACAAAAGAGTCACCACGCATTGTGCCTAAACATAATTCATCATGGAAGCTTCTGTGTATTGGGCCTGACATCAATTTCGAAATTAGAGCAAGCTGAACCAGCTCCACTTGTGTGGATATCGACGTGTCGGTAGCGTCTTGGTATCGTCGTCATAAGCGCACCGATCATCGGCTTCGATCGCCATCCCCGCTGCTTCGGGCAGGGGAATTAACAGTAATTGGCATTGCCCGAGGAGAAAGTTCTCCGGTCTAAATAAATTCGTACGTTCTCTAGCTTGCTATTCAATTAACAAGGAATTGAGCGAAACTGGGCGGAGAAGTTACAAGTAGTAAGATTTGACTGAGTTTTTACTGTTGAATAATGAAGTGGACAGGAAATTCCCAGAACTGCGGCTAAATTCAGCCCCGCTTAATAGCGGCTCATCAGCATCATAGAGGCGCTAGCTAAAGCTGGCTAATTGCGGACCAGATGCACATACGAACATTTCCCCGCAGTTACAACCTCTTCTCACTTCTTCAGGTTTCAAAAGCTACTGCGATTAAGTTCATATCTATCTCGGATATGACGTTACACCCGAGACAAGAAGCGGCTTCAGTGAGAATCTGAAAGCAAAATTCAGTAGAAATATCGACATCTTCTTCTCCCCATCTGGACATCTATCGTAAGCGACCTGTCGAGTGCTCGTCCGAGAAGTCGGCATGCATTACGACTAGCAGAGCTCGGAGGACAGAGACATGGAGGACGGCGGCGAGGAAATTGAGTATTCGAAGCCATGAGTGAGACGTATCGTTCTATGAATTTCACATACTTTTGACTACCCCGCAAGTTCATAAGTAAAGGAAACTTCCTCGTCGCAAATATGACAAGGCATCTATCCGGCATATAGGAAACACTCATATATTGACTTTCATCACTTGAATTTGAAGACAAACGACCGCATCGATGATGCCGATGCATGAATGGAGATCACTAAAACTTAGACATGAAACGCTTCCTTGGATCCTTTGGCGCATCGGATACTGTAATTTAGACTCCGAGATGTTTGTCGTCGCAAGTGTCCGCAAGTATACAGTACAGTATGATGCATGAGCTATTGAAACTGGCATAGTCAAATTTTCTCTCACAGAGAATTACTACGTACTTCGTCTCCTCATTGCAGATATCCGATTCATTACTACCTCTCCCGACCCGACAGCTGCTTGCCTCCTCCACACCATGGCGCCGACTCATCAATCTAATTCTACTACTGCACTCATATCGAGTTGTTCCCTTTCAGCTATATGCTCATGGTCCGGTCTTCATAGGGCGTGCTCTCTTTAACAGCCTGGAACGGAAGGCTACATCGCCTTTGATATGCAAAATCCTGGCTGTTCGCCTAATAATATATAACACATTTGGTTACCGTGACGATTCTATTTTCTTTTAGTTCTAAGACTCAATTCTTACGAAATATATTTTCAACTATTGCTCTTAGTAATGATGTCATAACAGAATTCATTTCCGAAACTGAAAGTGGCAAGGTTGTCCGGCCCGATCGATCCGACTTTGTTAGTCCCAACCATCAAACGATACCAATAAATCACGAATCGCTCAAAGAACCTCTTCAACACTCTCCCCGCCAGCAATGGCCCAATCACAGTTATATGTCTCTAACTAAACGACGGGGTGCACACGATGCTTCGAGCCATCTTGCTCCTCCTCTCAAGAGGGTTCTTCGTAATGTCCGACATGTTAGATATTGTCGCGCCTCATATCCTCACTTACCATGTCCATGATGTTCGGCAACTCCGACCGGAATCTCCACCTTTCAAGGGCCTCTCTGCCGACTTCGCCATCCTCACCATGCAGTCGACCATCTATAAACTAATTTTCACATTTCTTTATCTCCGTCCTACCTCGAACCTCGTCTCCCAATACGCCGCGCGCTTCCCGCTTTCAACTCAGATCAACAAACGCGCCATTTCCGCCTCCTTGCCCTCTACGCTCTCAACACTCCTCGCAACGCTGCTCCTTTTCCTTCCCAATATCCGAAAGTCCACCCATCGCTTATATCGGCAATTCTCCGCAATCGCCAAATGCGTCTCTGGGGCCCTAATTTGTCTCGCACTAGCGGTCGCAGTCCTTTCAACTCACGTGAACGTCGATCCCAAGTCCGGTATGGGGTTCTGGGGTCTCTATACTATCGACGCTGTTGATTTACTTAAAGGAATCTCGGATTTTCTTGACATGGTGCGGTTCATGCCGCAGGTGGTTGTTAATTGGGAAGAGGGGAACACTGTGGGATGGGGGAGCTGGTATACTATGGGATTGGCAGCCGCAAGTGGCGGGCGGGCAGTCGGGATCATTTTTCGCGGTATTGGGGAATGGAGTCGGAGGATTATTCAGGTACGTCTTTGGAGTATTATGTTGTTGCCTCAGAGGATTGGAAGCTAATGTGTGGATGATAAGCCACCGGGTGGGTTGTTGCATGTGTTGTGTATGATATTTATATGCAGCTTGTTCTTGTTGCAGCACTTTTATATATATAGAAAGGTGAACGAGCGGGTTCTGCAAGGTCTCCGGAAACGAAACGTGGAGGAGTCAGGCTTGTCAGAGGAAGTACGAATTGGGCTTATGACCTTGTCCGGCTGAAAAGTTTAGAGGTTTAGAATATAGAATATCGAGAGGTCAAAGCCTTTTTCTTGGGAACTCATTTCGCTGTAAATAGTATCTCTTCAGCTGAATGTTCATTTTTAAGGCAAATATTTTTATGGACCGAACATAGATATTCCAAGGTAAACGCTCCACGGCAAAAATGCAGGGACCGGAAAATTAACTGATAACAAAAGGGTAAAGTACATTACACATCTACCGTACAAAGTTCCATAAACTACCGTTTGAAGTCCATGCCGTGCATTCCCTCCGCCATACCCCCTGGTCCATACACACCGCCCGGCGCCATCATCATCTGCTGTCTCCGATACTGCTCCTCATATCCCGATCCATCTGGAACTCCGTATCCACCATACATCTGCTGTTGCCCTTGGCTAACCAATGGAGGCACAACCAATGGTCCATATTTAGCAGACCGTTCAGCTTCAGCAGAGCCAAAGCGGCCGCCTTTCTGCACGTACAGATTCCACGCCATACTTCCGTCTGGCTCGAGCGCCGCAATAGCGTAGTTTCTCCGTGGGAGCAGTTTTTTCAGATCCAGCGACTTCCCGTCAACGTCGTTGTCGAAGAATTCAATCATCTCCTCCCTCGTGTCCGAGATGACCTTGTTTGAGGACTTCGTTCCAATATCAGGAAGATAAATCTTGTCCTTATTGTGCAGCAGCCTGATCACCGGGCCTGGGGGCGGCACGTTTGAGATTGCGGAAGTAATAACCTGATACATGAGCTGATAGCTCTGTGGATCTTCAGGATTCATAAATCTGCCAATTCCACAACAATGCACGTCTCCAGACACAAATGTCACTCTCGCACTTTTCTCTCTAGCAATTCGCTGCATGTTCCTAGCGAAATACGTCCGCTCGGCATCGTGATTCTCATGAGTCCAGTGGTCCGTCAAGTCATCCAATAAATCGATCTCTCCAAATGACGATACCAGCGAACTCATGACTCCGCTTTTCCCGAACGCCTTTTTGACGTTCTCGAATCCACTCTGCGTATGTTTCTTAGCGCCGACGACAGATGCGACCTTCGTGGTTGCCTTGCCGATGGCATTCCACGTACCGGTGGTCACGCGCTTGATTTGCTTCACACCGGCGAGCACGTGTTCGACGAATGTGAGTCGGGGGTACACAATTGGCACGGCGAGCATCACAACGATGTGTCTGATCGATAGGGGAAGTACATCAAGACGATGGAATATCTCGCGGTGTGTTTCTCCGCCGACAATGTTGTTCATATGGCGCTCGGCACGGGTGTCGAGGCCGAGGATAACGCAAGAAGGGCCGAGATACTTAATAAAATGCCATCCATTGCCAGTCACGGTAAAGAGATCGGTGGGGTCGGGGGTCTGATGGAGAATGGCTTTCGTTGTTTGATGCTGGAATAGGAGGTAGAAGTCGAATGCAATGCGACCGATATTAATGAGCACGTTTGACTCTTGCATATACTCAGGGTATGACCCGTATCCGTCAAAAATATCGTGATCGTCGATCTGAAATATATTTGGAATTTGAGCGAGACAATCACGGACGCCAACACGGTCAAAATGGTTGGTGTAGTAAAAGAAATAAGCAAGATTAAGATCCCTCTCCAGGCGCGGCGTCCATTCGTAAGCCTTTCGATTCATCTTTCCCTTCGTATGCAGCCAATCCTGCAGCGACGCAATTTCTTTCCACATTCTATCCGCATAAATCTGATCTCCTCCACCCAACATGGCGTGCAATCCGCCCAGTTGATTATGCTTCAAAATAACGTCCGTCCACAAATAACCCACTCCGCCTAGTTCCTGCCGTTCGTCGGACTTGACCGACAGCGAAAAGTCCGCGCATGAAAATGCCATGAACCGCCACTCCTTCTCGTCCTGTCCGGCAATCAGGAACTGATATGTCAGCGACTTCCCCGCATTAGTTATGGCATATGTCCAGAACTGGCCTGTATTCCCCTGTACCTGTGGCAGTGCCAGATCATACCTGAAGAATTTGTAATCCTCAAACTGATAGATCTGACGCGGAGGTACCGTCTGAATCTGAGAGATATCGTTCGTGGGATGAATTTGGAAATACGGCGCCTCAAGAGAGTTGATGACCAGCATCACAGAGCCATGCCAAATCCCGGTCTGGAGGTCAAGGTTGACGTAGCGGAGGTACGGACCGAAGAACATTCCATTTGAGGGAACTGCGCGGTAAGCGGAGTCAATATCGACGACGCCAAGCTTCCCGGGCTGGCTATAGTCTTCGGTCAAGTTTCCAATTCCCCCCGGGTTGAAGCTCGGGCTTGGCGAGAGCGGGCCGTGTGAGGCTGCTGACGGCGCGAAGTAAAGAGAGTCCCCAGCCCC
This sequence comes from Lipomyces lipofer, assembly GCA_003705915.2. NCBI lineage: Eukaryota > Fungi > Ascomycota > Lipomycetes > Lipomycetales > Lipomycetaceae > Lipomyces > Lipomyces lipofer. Next base: position 42,396 of record PPJX02000054.1, on the reverse strand, counting down.
GTGAAGTGAGGCCGTTGAGGGTGAAGGCGCAGCCCCTGGCTGTATTGGTTGGTTTTGAATCAGTGGATTATGTATAGGGACAGTCGACGGCAATATCCCTGACGCTGAGACAGGAGGTCCACTGCCATTATTATAAGGGTCGTATGCCGGCGCGATGAACTGCGCCTTCTCCGGCGGATACTCGTTCGCACCGTAACTCTGAGGATGTGCGCCGTCAATATATCCCGGAAGTGAATGTCCTTGGCTGGCTGGACCGTTACCGGACACGTAATCAGGGACCTGCGAGGAGTAAACAGGCGTTGGAGCCTCATAAACAGCTTGTTCCTGGCCGATCTGATATTGCTAATATACTGTCAGTCCTAACACGGCTAATACCCTTCATGCTTACATGCTTTGCAGGCATAGAAGAACCGAAGCGCAAGCTAAAATGGAAATGAACTGACCTGACTGGTAGATGGTGGGTGACCGTAAGACGCACCATATCCCTGATCGTAACTCTGCCCGCCATTGGCATGGTTACTGTAGCTGTCAGCCATTGTAACAACTATCAAAGTAAAAGAACCAAAATGCAACCAAGAATCAAAAATAATTATCAGACAAATGATCAAGCGCTGTATAAAAATGGCGGGTTGGTGATGGATGGGGGCTCGGCGAATTGTGTGCGCGCGCCACGCGCTTCGTGTTGAGTTTTAGCCGATCCCTAAGCTTACGTCATTGTTAAGCGGAAAATACTAAAAGAAATGCTCCTTGCTTATAGATTGACATTGCCACAGCTATCTTTCGCTTTGCCAATATTTCGCCGGAAGCTCACGGAGGCAGGATGGGCTTTGGTGATGCTCTTAGGGGAAATGCTGTAAAATGATTTAATCCACGGTAATTCGGTGTGTCTTCGTCCAGTCGGAAGAACACAGTTATGACGCTGTAAGAGATCAGATACCGATTTGGTAATTTCACAAGGTACTAATAATGTGCCCACCTCTTCTTGCTGCATGCAAGGATTAGGGTATATATTGCTGGGTAGTTAAAATTAGGCTAATGGGTTTGGGATGTCACGGCGACGCCGCCTTCTTTTGGAACAAACCTAACCCAGGAGACACAAGACACTCAAATTGTAAGCATATTTATTTGGTACACCCCGTCCCCTTCATACCGTCGTTGGGGCAAAAACTAGCACTCTACTTAAACGCAGACTAGCTAGTGACGGGGGTGCGTCAACGTACAACTTACAGACATTGTGTAAAATGGTGGCTACATAGAAATTGCACCGGCACGAATACAAAATAATTAGAAATAAGTAAAGTTAAAATATAATTTAAAACTGCTGATGCATGTTCTGAGGTCGTATATAGAAGTACGAATCACAAATTCCTTTTCATCGCGCAGTGCTGCTGATCGTGAAGTTCTCAAAGGCACTTCTTCGCTTTTTGAATCGAGTAATAAATGCCGTCGAATTCGAGAAGAAGTGACAAATATCGAGCTTCATGCTCGGACGCGATTCGCACACTCGTTCAGAAACCCAATCCAGGCGACTCCATATATCTCTTCATTCTGTACCGTGGCGGCGGGATTCTCAGACGGCAGCATAATTATGTTCCTCACACTTTTGGGCAAGAAAATTTGTTACGTTCCGTTAGCCTTAAGGGCCATGTCCAGGGAACGGAGATATTTCGTGAGGCCGCCTGCTCCGCCTATACAGCTGTTACATTTCGCATATCTTCGAAGTAGTAGGACTTAAAATTTTAAGAGCTTGAAAGCCACGGCAAAAAAAAAAATTTAATAAATAAAAAAATAGATATCGAAGAGTTGGAGAGGCATCTCCATAGTGACTGCTCGGTTAGTATCCTGTCACTCATGTCCCTTCCCAATGACAGGGAAGCGCTCGCCATTGAATGAATATTGTATTACATGAAATATCAGCCGTCGATTGTAACCGAAAGAAAATACAATACTTACGAACGTTAACCATTCATTTGCAGCCGCCTAATAGGAAATGATCGACTTAGATTCCCATTCCAGAAGGGGGAGCAGTTTTGAGGTGAAATGGCGATGTGAATATGCAGAGAAACCGGAGAGATATTCAGAATTATGGATATGACTCACGCCCTTGCCCAACGAACTACCTACAGATCTGCTTCCTATATCTCCTCTGGATAATACTAGTTTATTTCAGTAGTAAAGTTCCCAAAATCTCCAAATCTTGGTTCTTGTGCAGCAGTGAACCTTGAATCCACGATAAATTAATTTGCGGTGATGCAATGACGTCGTAGTCGGCTCCGGCTCAAGTTCGCGAAAAGCCAGAGTTGGAGTTTGTCGGCTCGCTAGCTGCCAAACCGCGGATAAAGGGGGCGCCAGACCGAATTCAAGGACTACCCGTTGTTCCATATATTTATTATATACTGGCGCTGAGCTTTGAGGGCGGCATATTTAACGGGTCAACAACACATGTACTCCGAGTCAAAATGGCAATGGCCGTCGACGCCGTCGGCAGATTATTGGGGGAAGGATCCTTAGATTTTCCCAGAGCATGGCAAGGGCTGCCTGTGATACCACATTGCGACTCGAGAATAGATGGCGACATTCGGTCAAAAACGAATTCTGCCTCGTACAGCGCAGAATCATTTTAGTTTTTGAGATCTTATGTAAAATGCTTAGCACTAATAAGGTGGAAAACGTAACACAAAAATCTAGTAAACAAAGGTGAAATGTGCAAAACTTGTTTAATTTCACGTGCAATTGAGCAGGCAAAATATTCTTTTAAAGGAATGGCGTTTATTCATTCATTAATTCATTTTTTTTGCGAAAGATGGTATTTTGGTTCGACAGTGTACCCTAACCATACTGCCAGATGATATACGGTCCGCTCTACCCAGGATTGCGTTAGCCCTGCCTGGACTGGCGCCCAGTTGCTACGGCCCTGCCTTCTGCGCCATTTCATGCCCTCTAATCCCACAGCATTACGACGTATCGCGATTAAGAGGCAGCACCTGCCGACTCTCTAGCACTTTTCTCGGCGTCGACTAGACGCGCTCATTGCGTTTGTGACCCGCGGTCGCCTTCGAAAATGGCGCACCACGAGGATTCTGGCACCTCCAGCAAACAGCAATCCCGCATTACTACATCAATGGATTTGCTCTCCGATAAGCTGTCCGGTTTGCATTTGAAAAAGAATAGACTTTTGAGCGACGATACACATCGTTACGAGCAAGTCTCGCTGCCTCCGTCGACGGTACGTGGTTTGTTGGGGACGGTGAACGATTGCTAATTTGCCGATCACCACAATGCGGAAGTGTTTAATATTGTTGAATATGCTGATCTGAGCAGAATGACTCTCCCGAAATCTCTTCACCGCCGTCTCCGATATCACAGAACAATACTGGTCCGTCTTCTGTGGCGGTGAGCCGAACGCCATCGCACGATGAAGAGGGCTACGCCGGCCAGGATATACTAGCATCCAACAACAATGCCTTTGATCGGTCATCCATCGATCAGGAGAATATTGCGGGTGACAGTACCAGCCAGGCGCGGCATATTCCTGGATCACCGCGCCATCCACCCACTCCCGGTGGTGCGCGGATGAACATCGTGCCCTCGAGTGTCGCCCAATCCTCAACCGATGGCGAACGACCCTCCTCACCCACTGTGCATCACGCAAAGTTCTTCATTGACTCGTCTACGCATGAGCCGTCAGTCCACCAGATATCGCGGGAAACTTCTCCCGTAGCGGGAGAAGTCTCAACCAGTAGTTCACAAAGCACGACATACGGCCAGCACTTCTCCCCCGACGATGACCCCTACTCCCGCAAGAACAGACCCCCGCCCAGTAGGAATACGGAAGATATTGCACCCAGATTCGTGTTCAAGAAGAAGCATCACCATCATCATAAACATCACAACAATCACGACGCTGATGCCACCAACAGCGCTAACTACACGTATACTGCGCCGACTTCTGCGCCTGCTCAAACGTCATCATCTAAGTTGCCACACTCCTCATCTTCGAAGTCCAAGCGTGGAATGTACAGTCGTCCAGCGACTGCCGCTGCTTCATCGGCTGTTTCTCTCGTCTCGGCTATTGGTAAGAATCATCACCATGAGTCCGGCTCCGGATCTGAATCGGGAGGCGGTAGTGGTAGCAACGGCAAACTCAAGAGTGCGCATGGAAGTATGATGGAATTGAAGCGATTTTTCAAGCCGAAGGGACATAAGTCTAAGAAATCACACGGTGGCACTTCCACTGTGTCGGCATCTACAACGCCGGTTAACACGGTGGCTACAACTGCTACAGGGAACGGCGTTATCAGTGGATACGGCTTCAGCTCGACGCCGTCGTCGACCAATTTGAAAAATATGCCATTCGGCGAGGATGGTCCCGGCATCAACAAGAAATATGGTCGCTTCGGTAAGGTTCTCGGATCTGGTGCAGGTGGTTCCGTGAGATTGATGAAGCGTTCGTCGGATGGCACAACGTTTGCTGTCAAGGAATTCCGTGCGCGACATTCATATGAATCCGAGCGCGAGTACTCCAAGAAAGTTACTGCGGAGTTCTGCATTGGCTCGACCCTGCACCACCCCAATATCATCGAGACCCTCGACATTATGCACGAGAACGGCAGATTCTATGAAGTCATGGAGTACTGCCCGTTTGACCTCTTTGCCATCGTCATGTCCGGCAAGATGTCTCGGCTGGAAGTCTATTGCGTCTTCAAACAAATTCTCTCAGGCGTTGCTTACCTGCACGACATGGGCCTTGCGCATCGTGATCTCAAGCTCGACAACTGTGTAGTCTCAGAGCATGGTATCGTTAAGATCATTGATTTCGGTTCGGCCTCTGTGTTCCGCTATCCCTTCGAATCTGAAATAGTGAGGGCTCACGGCATCGTTGGTTCAGACCCGTACTTGGCCCCCGAAGTTTGCTCAGAATTGAAGTACGACCCACAGCCAGCAGACGTGTGGTCTGTCGCCATCATCTTCTGCTGCATGCTACTGAGGCGGTTTCCCTGGAAGGCTCCTCGGAAGTCGGATAATTCGTTCCGCCTCTTCAGCTCCGACCCGGTCGATCCCGAGCACCCTGAAGTGCCTGCGAAGCCGCACGGAAATAATCCCGACGGATCCACTCCCGCTCCTGTGATTCGTGGCCCGTGGAGGCTCCTCCGGTTATTACCCAGCGAGACTCGACATATTGTTGGGCGAATGCTCGTCCTGGATCCTGAAAAGCGGGCGACGCTGAAGGAGTTGTTTGCTGACCCTTTTGTGCAAGGTATACAAAGGTGCACGGTTGATAAGAACGGAAAGTTTGTTGGCTGTGAGAATCATGAACATACCTTGGTCCCAGCGGAAAGTGCGCATTTGGTGAGCTACAAAAGGAAGGAAAAGGAGTGAATTAGTGGATGGGAAGGGACAGTAGGTAGTAGGGTTTTGCGGGATGGTTTCAAAAAACATTTTGATGAAAAACACATACATGGGAGTCGTGAAATTTAGGAGGATTCGTTTGTTGCGTTGTTGGTATGTACATCAGTTTATGATATGTCGGACGCATGAAATGAATGTTATAATGATACAGATAGTTAAGTGTCATGGTTTTCGATCTGATGTAGTACTATTGAAGGCTAGAAATGAGGGAGAGTTCTTATGTTATTAAAGCGCGAGGACCTGGGTCTGGGAATATTGAATTGATCGAAGTCAATTGGGATATAGTAGTTTACTATTTAGGTCTAGAGACAGTTTTAAGTTTGAACTCTAAATCCAGCTTGGTTGCCTCCCGCCATATCGAGTCTTTGGAGTTGCAACTAGTAGCACTCAAATATCAACACTGAACGAATTGCTAATTGACACTTCACTACGAGGCCAATTTGATTACCGAATACATTATGAATATCTAGTCAATAATATATCAAATTCTATAGCGTTCGTCAAAATGAGCGGCTCCGAGAATTCAGCCGCCGATCAGACTATTCAGCAGCAAGATGTTGACATGAGCAATTCGAGCTCATCGCCTTTGGCCGGGGGATTCACTATCGAGCCGACCGCACCGGAGAAGATCCAGTCTTCTTCATCAAGTACTCCGCTATCGTCAGTATTTTCTCCCGACTACAACTTTCTGGACCAGGATTTCCGCGCGACAAACGTCGACTCCCCGCACCTTTACTCGCCGCTCTCCAAATCTGGACAGCCGCGGTCTGTACTCACTGAGGCTCAACAGTCCAAATTGATCAATTATCTCGACGCACAGCTCCTCCAAATCTCACGGAAATATGTCCAGAAATTTTCTAACGCCAGCCCAGAGGCGTCATATTCTTCCATTGAGCCCCTCATCGCCGACCTCGACAAACTTGTCGATCTAATCTGGTACTCCGTCTCTACCACTAGCACGCCTTTCATCCAGTCGCAGTATCTACTCCGCATCGCCGATGATCTCAACGACTATATCCCCGCGTTCCCAATACATTCTCCGCAGGTTGTGTTTGCACTGTTAAGAAAACTGGATAAGATGTTTTTTAAGCTTATCACAGGGGCTATCACGTCACAGAAGCGCATGAGCAATACGGAGAAGGTGAGGCTGGAGGGCATTGTCGAGCGGACCAGGGTGGATATCGTGGAGGCGATGTCGTATCTGCATGGGTGTGAGTTTGAGCTAACGCGGGTGTATGAAGCGGTACTAGAGGAGCTTAATTAACACTTGCGTGTATTCATTTGCGAGAAGGTATCTGAAGAGGGCGCACCACAGTCGTGTTCACTGTCAATTGGATTATAGTATTCGGTGAACTAGGACTATGGCCGGTTGCTGAAGTCAGGTATTGTGTGAACAATCGATTGGTTATGTTCAACGTACAATGGCATGAGAATCATATATGCGTGAAGTGCAGTTTTATATGTATTTGTGTGTGGTAGGACACTGCGGCATCGCCTGACGATAATGAGACGGTTCATGGCAGAGATATGGCTTATCAGTTAACGCCAACTTTCTAGCGCCCAGGTAGCCAAATGATACCAATGCTACGACGGTGCCGTGTTAGATACGTATTAAGAAGTAACATTCTATTGACAGAAGACGTGAAGACGTTAAAGACGCGGGCGAGAGTGGGAAGAGCAATAAAGTGGAGGCCGTGATGGTAAATGTATGGCCACCGTCTAGTACAATTTCCTTGCGCCCGAGAGCGATGATTGTGCAGCTTGATGAGAACAGACTGTCAATACTTGAACAATTGTTCTAAGCAATTTATATATAAGATTAATATCGACATATGCCGTACTCTGGTGATGGTGGTAATCTCTCTTGCGGTCGTATTCATAACTTTGCCTTTATTGAATGGTAGAGGAATTATGTTACGTGCCATGGGGTCATTGGTATTGTTTGAGAGGGTGTGGTCGTTCTTACTCTCAACGCTTGGATCAGCAAGCTGTCAAGAAGCTGGGCCAAACTTTCATCATTACAAGCTCGAAGATGACACCCGTCCCAATGGAGTACATAATACGGTTCCTTGGGCATGACGCACTGCTCCTTCTCTAGACTTGTAGTTTTCCCTGGCGTTCGCACATATGCATGGCCAATAGTCTCTACATAAAAATTTACTTGTAGTGGCAGTCGTTTTCTGACAAGAAAGTCAATTCCTTCAAAACTGCACCTTCTTCAGGACCAAAAATGCAATATCCCAACGCCCAAAGATTCCACTGTACGATAATCACTGATTACGATTTTCTTGGATATAACTTCCCAAGGTCTTCCACAGTTCCAACTTCATTGCTCTTGAATATGCTGCGACTCGCCCGGACGTGGACGGGACAACGAATATTCGCGGACTTCTTGCGTCCTCAACTGATCCCGACTCATTCTTCAGCACCTCCGCACGACCAAATCCGACCTCAGAATCCTGCCATCCCCATTGAAACTCTTTCTGAACGAGCGGTCGCCCCGTTTTGTACCGATGTATCGACTCCCAAATGCCTTTACCTATAATGCACACAGCCTTCGGCTGAAAAACCAACACCTTTCTCTCCAGTTCCTCAGCACTAGCAACCATTTCCTCTTTTGACAACTCGCTCTGCTCAGCAGTGGGTCTCGACACCAAATTCGTGAGACCTAGGTTCCACTGAATGGGCAAATTGTGGTCATCCCGGTACGTCAGTCTCTGACTCACGCAGCCGGACTCAAATAGCAATGGCCAAAACAAATTCGTCGGGTTCGCGAAAGCATGTCCCTTTAGCGCCGTCGTGATCCCTGGATTCAAACCGACAAAGAGACAAGTCAGCTCTCGTCCAAGGGAGTCCTCAACTGGTGATAGATGCGCGTACCGCGATGGCGACGCGTATCGTCTCGGTGATTTCCGTGTCTTCTTTTTTGATGGACTAAACAAGGAAGAATTTTCGGATGAAGTCGGGAGATCGTCTTGCGCATTACCTGACGATGGCGACGATTCGATGTCATCACGGGATCTCTTGATCGAACTGCTAGACTTCGTTCGCCGTGGCTCAGCCTCCGTCAAAGCAAATTTGTTTAGTAATCCGTTAAATGAAAGCTGCTGCTTCACCTCGTCGAGATCAGCATCATCGTCATTTGGCATACTGCGGCTAAAGCAATTCGACAGTATGATGCAAGTTCCGAGACCCGACATGTATCGACGACTGCACAGCCCAAAGTTGAACTCGAGTCATCAGGTCCTTGCTTTGTACACAGCCGCAGAGTGAACCATCAACGTTTTGCCGTATACTGCCGCGTCACTTATACATTTTGATCTTTATGCTAAACTTATATCAAACTTTCATATTAACGGCGCCGAGAGCACCACGCGCTAAGCCGTGCCCTCTAAGACCCTTCAGCCACGAGGAGCGAGCGATGCTGTTCGATGAGATCACGGCCATCGCGACCAACACCAAGCTTTTAGGATTGTCGAGACCTATTTAGTTGCTCGTTTCTACGCGAGTCCTAGGTAATGCCAATATTTTAAATTGTCGCTTCAGCTGTCATCTCTATCCTGAATTTCATACCGTGTTAACCAAACTTAGTTACATATCTCAATATGATATTTCGCCACTTCCTCTACTGGATCGTCTTTATCTGCCTCGTATCAGAAGCAGTTGCCCTTCCGCGAGCTAGTGAAGGTCATGAATATAGCTCTAGTCAGTTTTGGAGACGAAGAGGAGGCTCGTCAGGAGGAGGAAAGGGAGGTGGTGGAGCAAGCAGTGGTGGAAAAGGCGGTGGCACCACTGGAAGCAGCGGTGGAAAAGGTGGTGGCACCACTGGAAGCAGCGGAAGCAGCGGCAGTGGAAGCAGTGGAAGCTCAAGTGGCAGTAAGTATAAGGGCTTTACTCACAATAATGGAGACTGACAATTAAATAGCACCCAAGTACTCCCCATCGTCGAACACAGGCGGCATGACCAAATCCGGCTCTGGCACAAGTCCGTACGTCGGAGGAAGATATTACCCCGGAGGCGCAGCTATTCCGTACACCTCTGGTGCGAGAAGTGGCGGCATATCGCCGCTATATTTCACCCCTATTGCATTCGTTGCTCTGTGGCCCGGACTATGGCTCGCTGGAGCTGGAGGGTATGGGTATTATTACCCCCACCCAGTCTATTACCATAACGCCACGCGAAATGTAAGTATTCGTGTTTGTAAATTATCTTGGAATGAAGCCAACACCTTTCTAGGTCTCATGCCTCTGTGCGGAATACCAGGAATGTGGATGCGACATTAACTCGGACCCTGAGTATATCGAGAATCTACCTTCGAATATAACCAGAACGGTAACAGCAAATGGTACTGATTACCTTCTGATCAACGGAACTCTGGAGAACGGCACCACCGCGGCAGGCGGAAGTGATCCATCGAGTGTGAGCGAAAGTGTTGCGATTAGTATGCTGAATCGCCAGTCGTCAAGTTGGTTTATTTTATCGATTCTCTCGTTCTCGTTTGTATTGTTGTGATTTTTACGATTTTGGTAGCAGTTTGGGCTTTGTACGCTTTATTCGAAATCCAGTTAAGTTCATGTATTATATATTTTTCGTCACCTTGTTGGTCGTACATCTTAGATTATGTTCCAATAGATTACATCTATTGCCATTGTCAGGAGTACGGCTTGTACACTGTTCATTCAAACTTAGGTTCCAAATAGCTTACATCAATATTATACAAAATACGCCATAACCCAAGCAATCTACCTTTTGTACGGTTTAGCGTCGCTGGAACGCTATGTAAACTTCTGGCTACCCATCACCGCTTTAATGATGTCATCCGCATCCTCCGTTTCAAGAACCAGATTCGCAACATCCGCCCCAACGAAATCGCTAAACTTCTCCCTATCAATATCTTTGACCTCATCGATCGTTGAGAACTCGCAATCTATCAGAGAGCGCAGTGCATCTACGATGGCTCTTCCCAGCTTCTTCTTGTCCTCCTCGGTGACCGAACTGGTAATGCTAATGATCGTAGCCCATTCCTTGAGGTTGCCCAGGACCAGCACCCGAATGACCTCCGGGCCAATCGCCTTGAGACCAATCAATGCACCGTACTGAGTTCCGACGGATTTTGACAAGTCCATGAACGCCTTCAGTAGCGTTCGGCTAACACGAGGCCGTAAGGTGTGGTAGGTATCGCCGTATTGGGTGCATACTTGTTGTAAAAGAGAGGCGGCAAAGTCTCGCACTTTGTAGTGATCCTCGTTGCTAGATTGTGAAGAGCCAAGGCGCTTGCCGACGAGGAGTGTGAGGATTGGAGGCATGACGGAGTGAATCTATAGGATCAGCAACTACCGTCAATATGATACGAGAAAGAGTACTTACGTATGGCTCTATAAAAATTGTAGGATTGGAAAGAATGCGGTGAAGGACTTGCAACATAAGGTAGAGCATGGAGGCATTCTTCAAGTTCAGCCGGATCTGAAACACTGATCAGCACTTCGATCTTCAATAGCCCAAGTAGCATTACACACCTTCTCCGCCACGAATTGAATGAAGTATGGGATAAGTTGATGCAAACCGGGATCATTCCCAAGACTATTTAACACCGCATTTTTCATCGCTGTATTCGAGTCGTCGCCCGTTAACACTGAAACAACCCTTTCGAAATACAGCTGCAACTCCTTCGACAAAGCATGTTTCACGAGTGGCTTGACTTCAACTTCTGACGTAGCACCAGACGCTGCGAGTGAGGATCTACCCTCTGCAAGCAGAGGGTTCTGTGGTATAGCTGGTTGAACTCCTTCGATTGCGAGCCAGTGCGCTAGACGATTCAGGTCAGATATTGCCACAAGGGTCAGAATGATTATATGACACGCACCCGTAAATGATACCTCTTGCGGGACCTTAGGAAGCGGCATATTTATTATCTTTTCGAAATCGACTTCATCATCATCTATGTAATACAGTGTCTGTCCTGGACCCAGAATTGCCTCTCTAAATCGCACTGGTCTAGATGAATCGTATCCGTAGAGCGGCTTTGATGCAAGTCAATATTTCAATCGACTAACTTAGAACTACTGCTATTACCTCGACATTCAAGACCCGTAACGCATGATTTACATCTGCGGTGGTAAGGTTTGTCCGCTTTGAGTGCTTCATAAACTTCGTCGCCTGTTCCAGGACCTCGTTGATCCTGTACTCAATGTCCATAGCTAGAGCCTTTGCGACATCTTCCGACAGATTGACAATTCCAAGAGACTCTGCGACATCTTTCACCGTGTCAGAGGGTGACCACAGCGTGTATGAGAACTTCATGATGAATTCGTTGCCGCGGCTAGCGAGTAATCTGCGGTATGACAGCAAAGGTACTAAATGGTTTGCCTAAATTGGCGAAGAATGACGCATCCAACTGATTCTTGGTGCGAAATCCAATTACCGGCTCCCGTGGTTGAACTTGGAAGTGTCCGATGTGATCGCAATTCGACGTAGACCCCGCGACAAGATTCCCTTACCCAAGCTCACGGTCATATCCCAACTCTTCGAAGCACCGTTCCGTTATGTCACATCGTGTAGTTTACATTTTGGAATCTGACCCGGCTCCGAGTCATCGCTCCTGATTTTCCAAGTGGCTTGCTACCTCGACTTGCTTAAATCTTTAAGATTTATCTGGCTTTGATACCTTGCATTCCTTTTACATTCGCTCACTTTGTGTTATTTGCCCGTCAGTCATATCAACCACCGAATAATATGCAGACGAAAGGAAATAGCACCTCTTTCTACCGTATCCGCAGCTGCATGCTATCCAGATACATCGATTGCAAAACACATACGGGATTCCGATCGTATTTGTCCAAGACTGTTTAAGATAGCGGAGACATTTCAGACCACTCAATATCAGAGCTTTTGGAAGTACAAATAGGACTGGCGTCTAAGAAGAAAGATGGCGGAGGAGGAGTCTATCCAACATGAGGAAGAAAATCTGAAAATGATTTGTGATTGGTAGTTTACTGAAACGATCCAAACTTCCTTCTCGGCGTGACAATCGAACACAATCGGTGACGACTATCTTCTCTGTCAGGACTAATAAGGAACAATAGCGGACACGAGTGAAGAGGCTGTAAGTGATAGGTCATGACGAGGTCCGATTTTCAATTTACATAAATATATCAATAGAGGAGAAAGTGGTATCAAGTTTGACCTTGCCGAAGCACGCGGTAGACGAAATAACAATATCGAACATATCCGTCTTGAAACTCTCGCTAAGGGAGAAACACTGCCTACAAGCACATAATTCATAACCTTATTTCATTATGTACTAACATCATTACATGTCGCCCGGAACTTAAATGAACGCCAAGAGCAAACTCGTCACGGCCGTAAGGCCGAGGACAGTGACACCCGAGCGAACGACGCCCTTATTGGTGACCTGGCTGGCAGTGTCCCAGATCAAGTGACGCAAACCGTTGAAAGAATGGAAAGTGAACGGGATGGAGGCGACGGCCTTGATGCCGAACTTCAGCAAGACGGAGAGGGAACCGAAGGCGGCTGCAATGGTGGATGAGGTGAATTCAAGGCCGACAATTGGACCGAGCAGATAGCCGAGACCGAGAGCATAGAATCCTGTTTGTGGGATGTCAGTGTAACGTAAAATGGCTTTTCATCGGACTGCGAACCTCCAGCAAGTGCAACACCGGTGATGCGGTGGAGACTGGACAGATACCAGGAGATTTGTGGCTTGTAGATGGTGAGATGTGGTGAGACGGGTCGCTTTGTTCGCTGCTTGACGAGGATTTCCTCTGCCTCCGCAGGCGTCATGGACTGGCTCGCGACCGATCTGGATCGCTTCGTTAGGGAGATAATACCTCATTGAAAACACAGAATTCACCTTCGAGCAATGACTAGCGGTGCAAGTCTGATCGTAGGAAGACGGGCGGATCGCGAAATGCCTATTACCTTGGGTTAGCAATTACCCCACACTAACACGCGACATGTTATGCGTGAAACAGCAGCGACCATCATACTGTATAGCGTAGTCTGCGCAATTGTACGCACGGCGATAGGAGCCATCTTTACTACTGAGCGAGAGATCCTGGGGAGTGGAGAAGTGTTCTGTTGGAAACCTGGAAGAGCAGGTTGGCCTAAACTAATTCACGCGCAGACAGACATCCGAACGCAAGCCGAAATCGCTCCCGCAGGAGTTTGGCCTCAGTCCAAAAGTTGTTGTGTCTCTCCACCAATCAGAGCGCAGTGGAACATAAGCGGTCTGCCGCCGGGTAATTCTAACCTCTTTAAAATCTTCGGACCCCGACTTTTACAGAAATTTTACTACAAATTTAACTCTTACTCGATTTGCCAACCTTTTGTCTCTTGCGGACAGAAGATTTGCGTGGTCTTCGAACATCGTTTGGATGTTCCTATGGCCATGTAGTTTAAATGGGAAGGAGAAGAGTAGTTGATCCCGATTAATCACGCTATTGGTTTTTGTACCGTACTTGCCAGCGTTTCATGCCCGGGCTACATCCATACATCTGGCGGTCATTATCGCTGATCGATTCTATTAGATAAAAAATATCGCTTATTATAATGTATGCTAATTAATTATATATTCATTTGTTCGTCCATTTGTGAAGTCGTATAAGAAGATGACGCCTTTTGCTTCAAGACTCCTGTGACCTCAACATTCTTGTTGATCGACCTGTATAATATAAGTTGTATGTTGTTGTGTACCGTACAGCAGAAAAGGTTCGTGACACAGCCTAGAGGCCGAAGCAGCTTTTTCTTGGAAGTGCTATTAGCGACTTCCTAGTGCTTCAAAAAGACTCGCATGTAAAAATAAAAAAAATAAAAAAAAATAAAGGTAAATGACTACCCTCTTCTACTTCGATGATCTGGTGACCAGATTCCATCTTTTGGAGCGCCCAAACCATGTGTCTATACGGCATAAACGCGTCGTATTGTGTGCATCTCGCGTCAGGTTCTTGTGGCTCGAGTTGGTCCTTTGGCATTGTGTAAGCGGAGAAGAGGCCGGGCCAAAGCTAACTACGCACTCGTGTCACGGTCGCACAACGAGCGTGTCGTGCTCATCGTGTCTTGTTTACATTCGCTGGCCACAAACAATCTTCATTCTTTCCGTCAGAAATCCTCTGTCAGGTTATAGGAGAATTATTTTATCAACTCATTTGTCTCTGATATCGTGAGGTTTTAGCAACAATAATTCTCTACGGGCGACGCTGATTCTCTAAGATGTTTTATTCGGAGTCTCTGCTGTCCAAAAAGGTTGATTATCCATGATTCTTTTGTCTTCGATCGTGCAATCGGCCAATCTAACTTATGACCTTTCTCAGGGACCCCTCGCCCGTGTATGGCTTGCGGCAAATCTTGAACGCAAATTGTCCAAAGCTCAGTTCCTGCAGACCTCGATTGAAAAGTCTGTTGGTGCGATTGTTGGTGATGACGTCGCTCCGATGGCCCTTCGCCTCTCCGGCCAGCTGCTTCTAGGAGTCGTTCGAATTTACAGCAGAAAAACGAAGTATCTTCTTGATGATTGTAGTGATGCACTCTCGAAGCTGCGAATGGTATGGCAAAATGTGCCGAGTCTCCTCCTGCCACTGTTTCTAATTTCGAATCTAGACCTTCCGATCCGGCAACGTCGATCTAGCCTCAAGTGCCGCCGTCAGTAATCCTCAGCAGCTTACCCTCCCAAACACCATCACAGAGCTTGATTTGCTTCTTCCCGACCCCTCAATCGCTCTGGGATTCACTTTGAATTCGGATTCTGTGGTCGGTGCTCACACATCCTCCGTCAAGGATATAACTCTTCCCGATCTGCAGGATTCAATTGAGCTTGCCCGCGGTCACGAAGTGGAAGATGAGCTGGCTGGAATGGGAGATGATGATTTGGTTCTCGACACTGGAGAGTTCTACATGCCTGACGACGAGCCAGCGATCCCTCCTCAGGACGATGATGACGTTCTTCCAATGGACGAGAGTGTTGAAATTGGTCGAGACGCACAAGTTAACTCTGACGTAATTGAAGACTATGGTATGGATATGGGCGCCAACGATTTTGGCATGCCTGACACTACTGGCGACGATGAGGAAATGCAGAAGCGTCTTCGCATGGGCGAAGATCTTGAGATGATGGAGGTCCCCAGTTTAAGAGAAGACGAAGAGGAGCCTCTGACGCCTCGGAGTGGAGCTGGTTTGAATCAGTCTGCACGGGCTGTTTCGGAGGGATTGCAGCCTAACGACGCAGAGTCTTCCGATCGCGCAGAGAATGTGAACCCCAAGAGACGCACTCCGAATAAACGAAAATTGAAGGTCAAAGTCGATGATGTTACCGAGCTCAAGGGTGCTTTCATCAAGCAAATGCAGGAACAGCGAACTGGCATCCTAAAACGGATGTCAACTTTGCCGCATTCTAGAGACTCTGTGACTTTACTCAATTTGTACGAGAGTAACGGAATCTTCGGCATCGTTTTCAAGCCTCCATATATGCATGAATCCCTAGTCAACCTAATCGCACCGAAATTGCTTTCCGAAGATAATCTTAAAAAGAGGAAGAGCACGAGCGATGTGGAGGGAGAGGCCGAGGTGGCTGATCAGGTTTCGAAGAAGCAGCATGTTGAAGGCGAGGTTGGACGTCTCGGTAGCGAGGAAGGTCTTTATGCTCCTCCTGACGATGAGCCTGCTCTCATGCCTCAAGATGACGACTACTACATGGGCCCCGATGAGGGGCCCCACGCCGCGCCAGTCGAGGACCTTGGAAATGACGATCCTTTCGGATTTGGATTCTCATCAAACGACCGCGATGTCAGCAGGGCGATTACTGCTACTGATGAACTGGTCGACGAGGAAGAGCTTGCTGATGAAATTCCTGCTACCCAGGGCGTCAACGATATTTCGCGAAACACCAAGGAGACTGCCGTATTACTGCAAGAGGAACTGACCAAAGCGGATAACGTCGACTTCCAGACTCTTACCGAGACGGTATACTCAATTCTCTTGGATTTTAATTTTGAAATATGCTAATGACATCTAGGCCACCCGAAAACAAGCCGTCAAACTCTTCTTTGAGACGTTGGTTCTTGCTACCAAGGATGCTATTGAGGTTGAGCAAAAGAACCCATTCGGACTCATTGACATCAGGGCCAAGGATACATTGTTCGAAAACGATTGGATAAACGCTGGGGCGGAGCAGGCGGTCCCGGTTGCTGCAAACTGATTGGCGAACCAAAGTTGTTACGACACTATATTACAAAACATTTCATTGCTTCTCTAGGATTATTTAGGGGTTATTTAGGTGTCTGTTTTGTGGGTACTGGCCTTCATCGTAAGAAAATTGCAAATGACTCGTTTCTACTCGCGATGGGGGCAGTGATTGATCAGGAGAAATTTTACTTCTTCGAGGTTTCATATATAAATATTTTCGGGATGGGATATGTTGAGAGCTGGAATTCTTGTATTTATAGAGAAATATGGTGGCTTCTATATTTGTGCGTTGCCTGCGCGTTTGACATTAGGATCTAACGGTAGTTTTACGCTACTGTCTTTGAGTTTTTAGTACCTCCTTTTTGTTTGTTATGCACTGTATAGTATTAATCTCAGTAATATTCTTTCTAATCCGATCTAAACTAATTGTACACTTCCGTTTCGTATGTGTCGCCTAATTACTTTGTAGGGTAGGATGTATATGTTGCCTTTCCTGAGACTAATGTTCTCGTCGTTGCCGATATCAACTTCTCCCAAAACGTCCTTCAGGACCTGCACGAAGACGACTTCATCCAGATTCGGGGCGTCAACCATATTAAGACCGCCTGCGGTGTCGTCTAGCCGTTGCAATGATTGAGGCAGAGCTGAGAGAAACCGCACGTCGTAGTATCTTTGCAATTGATTGGCATAGCTAAGCTTGCGTCAGCCTTGCAAACGATAATAACTTCCGGCAAAAATGAACTGATAGCATACCGTTTAACGTATCGTATTTCTGATAGTGATAGGTTTGATGCTACTTCTGGCGTCGCCATGATGTGTAAATAGAACTTGTCGATCTAAAAACTCGAGTCAAACAAATTGATTGCAGTTCGCGCAGCATCACTGCAACCCACCTTATGTATCCGCGCCCTCAAATAGCCTCTCATCAAAAACTTGACCCTCTCCAACTCCGTTTCCACCAGTAGTAACTTAAACTTGCTATTCTTCACGTTCTTGTGATCTGCCGTGCTCGTCTCAATATACTCCACTTGCTCGCGTATCCGATCCAGCAAGGTGTCCATCAGTTCCTCCTCGTATTGTAGTATGTCTGGACACGTACGCTCTGCTATCCATAGCTGCGTCAGCTTCTTGAGATCTTCTCGTTTTATAGAGGTTGCGTCAATGGCGCCGATGGCGGTATTGTAGTTACGGTCAAGGTTGTTGATCAGGTCGTCGATCTCGAGGTCCCGATAGTCGGCCATGTGGAGGGACCGATCTGATTCCAAACCTAAAATAATTTGCACAGGCACACGAAATAAGAGAATGCAAACCGTTCCGTCTAATTAGGTGTCGCCCAGTGGGGTGTTTTCTTGTTGTCTTGCTGCTAGCTGCTTGAATGGTTACTTCCGACGAGGCTGATATCAATCGCGTGCGCGACTCTAAATTGTAAAGTCTATCTTACTGAACTGTACACGCGACGCGTCGGCTGACCGTCTCGAATTCCTCTTCAGCATCGCAGCTCATCTTTCACAGTCGCGAGTTCGAACATCTACCTACTTGCTAAGTGGTTATAATTTACTACGCTTCACATGTCCGACTCAGGAGAAGAGAAAATCGTCAGAAAGGCAAAGGCGACTAGATCTCGAAGGGCCGCCGAAGCTAATCCAAAGAAGGCTCCGAAAGGGAAGACTAATAATACGAACACAGAGAAAGATACAGATCAAGAAGAAATGTTCCCACGAACCCAGGGCTTGAAAATGTTTGTGGGGGCGCATGTCAGTAGCGCCAAGGGTATGTGGTCAGACGACGGCGAAACAAGAGGCGGAACCATTCATGGGTGAACTAATTGTCTCTAGGAGTTTTTAATGCTGTCTCGAATAGTAATCGGATAGGGTGAGATTAACGTATAATATTTGAATCGTAATGAAGACGCTAATTATGGATATATCAGGGGAAATGCTTTTGCATTATTTGTCAAGCAACAACGAAGATGGGTTGCTCCGCCGCTAAAGGAGGACGATATTAAGGAGTTCGCGCAATTGTCTGCTGAATACAAGTATTCGTTGTCTAAGTGGGTATCAGCTACAGCGTTTGTTTTGGGCTCTATTAACTACTTCTAGGCACGTGCTACCGCATGGATCGTATTTAATCAACTTAGCGAATCTCGACGATGGGAAGAATATTCAGGCCTATTCTTCGTTTCTGGATGAGCTTCAACGATGTGAAGCCCTGGGTATCGGAAACTACAATTTACAGTAAGTAGTGCCTGATTGACTTGTAGTCAACTCTCTAATGACTGATTTCGCTTCTCCAGTCCCGGATCGACGCTCGGCTTGAACAAAGAACAAGCACTGGCCAAGCTAGCCTCTAATATCAACAAGGCAATCAAGCAGACAAAATTCGTCAGGATTGTGCTCGAGAATATGGCCGGCCATGGCAACTTAATAGGCTCAACTTGGGAAGATCTGCGGGATCTCATCGCGATGGTGGATGATAAGAGTCGGGTTGGTGTCTGTGTTGACACTTGTCATACATTCGTATGTATCAAAGTCTGCGTCTGCACTTCATAGACCGTACAGTCTGATATTTGTTTAATTAGGCTGCTGGGTACGATATCCGAACCGAAGAAAAATTTGAGAAGATGTGGAAGTTGTTTGATGAGACAATTGGGTTGAGATATCTGGCTGGCATCCATGTCAACGACTCAAAGGCGCCTCTGGGAAGTAATAAGGATCTGCATCAGAATGTCGGTCTTGGCTTCCTGGGGCTTGAGGCTTTCAGAGTAGTGAGTACTATTGGCGTTTCATTATATCAATTGGGCATGCTCTAACCTATAGGAATGCAGCTCATGAATACCAAGCACCTGGAGGGTCTGCCGCTCATTCTTGAAACGCCTAATCATGACGACGATACCAATTGGGCACGAGAGATAAAGTATGTGATTTCTTCTTGGACTCTCTTGTTCTTTCTTAGACTTAATTGGCTTACTCTCCTGAAGACTCCTTGAGTGGCTCATCAGTAAGTCTGCAGACGACCCCGAATTCATAAAGAAGCGAGACGAACTCAGCGCTAAGGGCGCCGCAGAGCGGAAAACTATGAATGCTAAATATTCGAAGCAGCAGCAAAAACTCTCGTTCAAGCCAGCGAAGGGCAAAAAAAGGAAAGCCGAGACATCGGACGAAGAGGATGAAGAAGAATAATGACAGTAGAGACCTTGGATGGCGCGGCTAGATTATATTATGTAATGAACTGGTAATACACGATGGGTCTGCTGTGACGAAAAGTCGTTTCGAAGCCATGAATTGATTTGCAATGTTGTTAGATACAGATCCGCTAGTCATTTTCAGCCCTCTGCTTTGGACACAATCTAGTCTATACAACAATCATGCTATGAATGCCTCTGCACTGTTAACCTAGTTGCCTTCGAAGAATTTGATATACGACTGTGTGATACTCGAGTGCATTCGCGATGTTTTCTGTTCAATAGTTCTTATCTGTGCTCCGATCGCCAAATTTTTTTTTCTTCTATCGTAACCCTACTATGTATAGTTATGAATGTGGATATAGCACCACTGGAGTTCTTGAGAAATAATAGTTATGAAGATGATTCGCAAATCTCTTTCCCGGCGTCGGATCCATTTATCTATAATTGCTGCACTTACTAGAACAAGGATATCCTTCTTATTTGGCAAAGAATAGATTTAAAGTAGAAGCGTTGTAAAAAAGTATCTCCGGAGCGTGACTCGAACACGCGATTTTCAGGTAATTGAGTATCCATTACAGCCTGACGCCTTACCAGCTTGGCCATCCGGAGCCATATGTATGCACTATTGCAATGACCGGTCTAATATACAACGAGAACCTCACGTGACTTAATTATAGAGAACGTTGCACGATTACACACTTAAATTAGGCGTGCTTTGTGAGTTATACCATAATTTGAGTAGAAAATATAGTGCCGTATTTATCACGTGATCCCTTTTCTCCCACTACACGTGCTGGATTTGGGGAAAGATCTTTTATATGGCACCAAAAAAAATCGGCTTTGACCTTTCGGGTTTTGGATTTCACGTTTATATATCTCGAATTTCTTCGTTCAACATTCTACAAGACTTCCCCTTTATTGGACTAAGAAAACATGACGCAGGACCAACTGGACGATAATTATTTGAATGGACTGGCTTTAAAGCGACAAGTTGTTAGTTATTTTGCGTGTTCTGCCTTCGACTCGTGTTCGTGGACAACGAGAACTAACGCGGCTATCTTCGAAATATAGACTGTATACGAACGAGTGCTAGATGGACGCATTCAGCTACAAAAGGCATTGACGGCACTAAATTCCATTTCTCATCCGACTGTCGTGAACGAGGAGACGCAGGCTGTCATAAAAGAAGCAGAGAAGAAGATCGTGCGTCTTCTGGATCAAATGATTGATCTCCGAAATGTAAGGCCTCCTCTCAATATTCCTGGCGCTTGCCAACTTTGTAATTAATCTAACCTCAGTCTCTTCAGAAACTGTTACAGGCAAACAAAATCAGCAATTCCGAGCCCACCACCATTCATCGCAAACGCAAACGCGCCACGCCTAACTCTGAGATCGAAGTTTGCACAGCCTTCTCTGCCGCGTCTCGCTCCTACAGAGATAGCGTTCTCGAGAAATGGTCACGCAAGGTGCAATCTACCGACGGTCTGGGCGTCCTCGGAGCGAAGAAATTCTCTGTCCTAAACCAGAGCATTTCGAGTCAGATAACCGATCTGCTCCAGGACATGGAGCGATTGATTGCGCGGACGAGAGTGAATCGTGGAAATGTGGGCGTCAAGGCTGGTGGAGTTAAGAGCGGAGAGGAGGGTAAAGGCGAACGTCTGGAGGATAGTGATATCCAGAGTAGTATAGATGTGTTTGATGACACGGATTTTTATCAGTTGCTGCTGAAGGATTTGGTCGATAAAAGCATGGCGGACTCGGACGCCACGAGTGGCGTGAAGTGGACGGTGTCGAAGCCAAAGACGAAGCGTGCAAATCTGGACGTGAAGGCGTCCAAGGGACGCAAGTTACGTTATCACGTTCAGGAGAAAATTCAGAATTTTATGCCGGCCATTCCCACGACGACGTGGAGTGACAAGCAGATCGAGTAAGTACTTTCTATTGTAACTTTCGGCTTGACGTCACCTTGCTAACTTCTACTTAGTGACTTATTTAGTGGACTTTTTGGACAGAACATCATGGATATTGCCGCGGAATAGTAGAAACAAGGCCTTGGTTAGGAGTCTAGACTTGGAATTATTGACAGTCACTTGCATAGATGTAAAAAACATTATTCATTTCAGTACAATGCACCAGATCGCACATCAAACTTGAAATCTCATAGAAAAAACAAAAAAAAAAAACCCAAAAAACCAAAAACAAGTCGTATTCCTCGTCGGGACTTCAGTCTTCCCATTACTTCTTCATCCGCAGTATAATGCTTTTTAACCAAATCCCGCGAAAATGCGAAGAGAAACAAAAAAAAAATTTATAAATTACACAATGTAAACTTCTCGAAAAACTTATAAACAATCTACTCGTGCAACCTCGTCACTACACCGTTCCCACCCACTCACTGCGACGCCAACTGAATATGCTTATGAATATGGCACAAATAATCGACGTAATTCATGGCCTCGTTATTCCTATCTTCAACCATCATCGCCGACACCTCGTACTCCGCACCGTCAAGTTCCTGTCGCGCGAGCTGGATCGTTAGAGCCTTGGAGCCACGGCGGTCCTGAAGGTAGCTCAGGATATTCCGTGCTTGTCGCGATATTGTGGTGTCCACTTGGGGGAGTTCATTCAAATACGCGTCAAGAGCCTCGAGCCTTTCGACCGTAGGACCAAAGAGATCGCGTAATAGGTTCGGGGAAACCCGTCTGTGGAGCCAGAGGAAGCATGACTGGCCATTGTCAATAATATATGCTCCGCCCTCGTCAAAGCGCGCGAGTGAGGCGCGAACGTAGTTTGGCATCTTAAATTGACCAGTAGCTTCATCTGTGTATCCGTCCGATTCTTCGAGATTGTGGAGACCGAATATCCGTGGGTATAGGTATAAACTGAGTTCATCCAGCGATATTGACTTGAGGAGTCTCATGGAGAATACCCTCACGTCGCTGTTTACACTGCCGCCTCTAAGTGCTTTTGTTTTCAGCAGGCCAAGCAGCAGAACTGACATCTCCTTGAGGGCCTCCGGCAGAATCAATTGTCCTGGCGTCGAAGAGCTCGCGCCATGTCGTCTATACGCAGCCAGAATTTCCACGCATTTGTCATTTATCCCTGCGCGAATATCCTTCAACTGATCCGTCAACATCCGTTGCATCGTCTCCCGCGCAATCACAGCCACCAACGCATCCTCGTCGCAAAACTTCACAACCTCCTTTACCTGCTGCGTTACTCCCGCCACGAAATTATGACACCTTACCCGTCTTTGGCCGTCTTTGGTGGTGTACAACATCGCGCTCTGGAAATGCGCGTCGAGCTTCGGATCCAACTTCCCATCGTATTTAAACATGACGGTGAGAGCTTTGTGCTCGTCGACAGTTCCCAATTCGATATCCGCTGCAGGCCGAGAATGGAAGAAGTTACCGTAATACGCCGCGACCTGCAGCCCATTCGAGCATCGCACCTTCAGCTGGGCTTGAAATCCAGTTTCGCGGTTGACGGCGGTGCTAAGCTCTGTGATGAAGCGGCGTCCGTCACGTTGCGGGACAAAGTTCGGGTAGTAGAACAATTCGCCACCGGATATCTCGCAGACGGTGCCGACGGATGCAAGATCAAGATACGTGCTGGGGAATACGAAGAGGTCCAACCCGATTCCTGCCTCCGCGTACTTTTGGCCCCAATTCTTGTAGAAGACACTCTCAGAAGAGAATAAGCCTCTTTCCTTCTCGGTGTGATATAGCCGCTGATCATCACGGAAGGCTAGGCGACCGGGGCCCCATGTGGGTAATGCGGAAAGCGTGGCGATGACTTTTCCGCCGGATGCTGAGAGAGCTTGGAATGCAATGTCGAGGACAGCGCCAAATGCTGGTTCGGGGACTTTCAGGTCTTCAAAGAAGGTCTCGAGGCGGTCCAGAAGGTCCTCGATCAAGAGGCGGGATTCCTCTGGGTCAACGAAGAGGCCGTCCATCAGGGGAACGAAACTGTCGTCGACTTCGGACATGACGATCATTTGCGATTGTTGTAGTTTACTCTGTGGCGACGTAAATATCAGTCCTAGTAACTCAATTCGCACCAAACCAAGAGCACTCACGTTCAAATTGTAGAATTGTACCGTCTTATCGAAAGTCACAATCGCAATCTTACACCCACTGGGCAACCCACCTTCGGCATCATACACTGCCTTCCTAATCGCCTGCGCCGCCAAATGCGGCATATTCTTATTCACCGCGTCCGCGCTCACGTCAATCGCAAACACGTATTTCATGGGCTCGGGCTGAATTTTCCAGTACTCCTTCGGTACACTGAACTCCACCGTCCCAAAATTGAGCTCTGGGCGCTGGTCCCTGTCAATTCGGCGTCCGGACGCGTCCACTGGGGAGTAATATTCGCTTGGGACCGTATTTGCAAACTGGCACATATTGCATATGAACCTTGCGCCACCGTCGGCAAACTGCATGAACGGGTTGATATATGCCCTGCAGCGGGCACACCTAGGCGGCCCCTGATCCCCAAAATCCAGTACCATGATCCCTTGCTCATCGCTACGCAGTCGCGCCATCGGCTGCAGCATCAACCCCAGCGGCAAGTGCGTGGTGTTCAGCACTTCCGCCGATGACGGCACACTGCAGAGCGTAAGCCGCCCAAACTTCGGATTCGAAGACCCCTGGTCCACGGCGCAGTACTCCGTTCCCGCAACAGGCGGACACAGCTTCTCCATCGTGGGGTACATGTGCGTGGTGTAGTACTTTTGGTTGAGTTCGCGAACGGCCACCACGGAGGGTATTTGGTCCGGATCGACGCGGGGAC
Organism: Lipomyces lipofer; assembly: GCA_003705915.2. Classification (NCBI taxonomy): domain Eukaryota; kingdom Fungi; phylum Ascomycota; class Lipomycetes; order Lipomycetales; family Lipomycetaceae; genus Lipomyces; species Lipomyces lipofer. The sequence goes on along the minus strand of PPJX02000054.1, from coordinate 17,812 downwards.
CGGTCCCGGCGCCGACGGGTCGGATCATCGAGTTGTATTCGGCGGGCTTGCTGGAAGGGAGGACGGGCGCCATGGCAGCGGCGGCCGCGAACCCAGGGGTGGTTATATTGGACATGTCGGGGATGAAGGATGTGGGAACGCTTGCCGCAGCGGCGAGGGAGGTATATATGCCCGAGGCATCGGGGAGGGGTGGTTGTAATGGCGGCGCGTTCTCCGGGGGAGCATCGAGGGTGTGGAAAACGCGGGCGGGCCGCTTTGTGCGGTGACGATGGTGGTCGGGAAGGTCAGGCTCCATGGTCATTCCCGAGAGGCGGGATGAGAGGTCCTGTGGCGTGAAGGTTGGGTACTGCATCTTGAGCTAGCGTCTGGGATCAGGAGGACAGGCAGAGATTACAAATTCGTTAGATTGATCGATCAAGGTGCGATATACGTCATTGCAGTCGTTCACGGCGTGAGATCAAAAAGAGGGATGTGGATGAAGTGGACGGTGGATTCTGTTGTCGGTGTTGCAGTTGAAGTCGAGTTGGTGTTTCGTTTTCTTTGAATGTAGGCCAAGTTGAATGTGGTGGATAAGCCGCAGGCGCCGTTGCGTTTCCCACAAATTCCTTACGGATGCGGCTTCCACCATTTCTACGTCCAGAACCAGATCCCCAGAGAATCGAATACAACTAAATTCTAATTGACTTGGCAATAGTGATAAGATCTCTTATTCAAACATATATTGTCTTGGTTTAATCAATCAATCAACCAATAAATAAATAAATAAACGCAAAGTAGACAATCAACAATTCCAACTAATATTATGTTTCCTGGAACTAATGGTGCCGATTACTTGAGAATCCACTGTACTGTACAAGAATACCATAATCCAGCAATACGACTATCTCTGGCGATCTTTACAATCTACCACCGACGTTCTAATCCAACTCTGGAAACTTAACGTCTCTCGTCCTGAGTATCATAAGACTTATCGACGGCACCCTATAAGCAGGTTAGCATCGCAAGTCGAATTAGTTCACTTTGCATTTCTCGTACCATTAACAACTTAACAAGCCACGTCTCCGGTGTAAGCTGCACTCCCATCTTCGCCATCTCGTCCTGCTCAACCTCGAAGTTACTTGTGCAATCGACCATCGAACCAACTTGCGGGTCGCTGTCGAGCTTGCTGAGGAATTCTCTAGCCTTGAGATCGTTACCAACCTGGGCAAACTGGAATGACACGGCGCCAGGGCCATATCTTGTCTGCGCAAGAGAGGTCTTCGTCGACTTGACGACCCCAAAGATAGTGTTAGTCGGCTCGCCGGCAGGCTGCCCGTCGGTAATAGCGATAATCAAAACAGGCTTCCTGAGACCGCCTGACCGGGCGGGCTGTAGCACCAGCGGATCGATGACCTTGTTCCGCAACCCCGTGCCCAGCGGGGTTAGACCCGCGAATTGCACTTGCTTGACTAGTGCCGATGTCTGCGCCTCGTTCATCACATTGCTTCCCTTGATGTTGCTGTTCATGAACCGGACCTCGATCCCATCAGCGTCAAACAGTGACGCCACATACGAAACCCTCGAGAGAATCAACTTGAGATCGTCAAGACGTTCGCCGTTCTCCTCGAACGCCATGGAGCCCGAGTCGTCGACATAGAGTATGATGTCGTAGAGCGCAAGACGAACAAGGTCCACCGCGATTTCGCGCGGCAGGCGCCACTGCTGCCCAATCTGGTCGACCTGGGTGGTGATCCGGCCGGCGAGTTGCTCCAGAGAGCCGGGAGGGTAAAACGACTGCAAGCCGTTTTCTTGAACGGCGCGTTGAAGGAGGGAGAGGTAGTTGCCGGCGGACGGGCCGCCGTGTTGCTGGGGCTGCTGGCCGTAGGGTCCTTGTTGTTGACCGTACTGTCCTTGTTGCTGGGGCTGGCCATACTGTCCTTGCTGCGGTGGCTGGCCATACTGCCCTTGCTGCGGTGGCTGGCCATAAGGAGACTGTTGGCCATAGGGTCCTTGCTGTTGGCTATAGGGAGGCTGCTGACCGTACTGTCCTTGTTGTTGGCCATAGGTAGGCTGCTGACCGTACTGTCCTTGCTGTTGCCCATAGGGAGGCTGCTGACCGTACTGTCCTTGCTGCTGCCCTGGAGCCGGGGGCTTATTGTACGTATTCTGCTGAGGCGGAGGGCCACCATACGGCTGCTGCGACTGTCCGTAAGAACCCTGCGACTGTCCGTATTGATTCTGCTGGCCATACTGCTGCGGCGGTTGTCCATAGGGAGCGGCGGGCTTTGTCGTCGTTGGCATGTTGGGTGCACCAGCCGGATAAGGAGGCGCAGCTACCCCGCCGGGAGCGACACCAGGAGCCGGAGAATATCCGCCCGGGCCTTGGGAGGCTTGCAGTTTGCTGGCTAGTCCCATTGATCTGTACTACGGCGGTATATATTGAGAGTATGACTGAGAATTGAGGCGGCTGATGAGCGTGATCGATAGATCGAAGCCGAGAAGCCTGCGGAAGGGACGAGCTTTTAACCTTTGGAGTGGAGACTACGGGCGCGAACCCTCAGGGGAAGCAAGTTGATGTCATGGCAACTTTATCTTCACAGCCACAGCCGAACCTGCCGCAGTCTACAGGTGAACTCTGTCTGCGGCCACCATCAAGTTAACCGAATTATACGATTGGAATCAGAAAGATTAGATCTCGGCTGTCTTCGAATAACTAGCTGTGCATGTATCCTTGCTCGGTTCGAAAATGCAGACAATCCTCGCCTCAGAGTCGCAAGTCACTATGCTCGGAAAGTGGGGCATTAGAGTATTCGAAGGTTCCGCTGGGGCTAGAGCGCTGGTGTTGGCGGGCGCAGCTGAGGCTGTGTTTAAGATGTTGCTTGCGGTGGGGCCAAGGCCCACGTTCATGGGAAACCACAATGAAATACGTAAATAAATGGAGCTTGGAGAATCAAGTTACTGACGTCAGGTGAACTGTATTACTGTAAATGTACTCTACGGTTTAATGATTCAATGATTGGTTAAAGTAGCTGTGATTGCTAGAGTTCTTGAGCCATGAGGGCCTTCGTAATCTCGCAATGCAATGACGGGTCGCGCGTTTATGCCTGTAGTGTCGACTTGCGTGCTGTTTGACCCAAACCCATATAGATTGTTTTCAGGTGCGAGACCATATGTATTATGGTTGTACCGTATATGTACGCTATATCTCTATATACTCTACTCACTTTACAGTATCATACTCGAGAGTAGTTGCATATCTTCCCATATTACGTTTCCTGCACTGAGAATTCTTTTTCGTGGACCCATTGCATCTTCGGCGCAAGACACAAGGCGCTGACGTTGATTTGTATATTGCGTGTGCCACTGATTTAATACAATAAGGCGTACGAGCGTACGCTGTCTAGTTTACAGCTTGGATTAGTGCGGTTTCTAACAGAGTATATCTGCATATAAAGAAACGTAGTAAATAGAAATAAATCTATATCTCCGAATATGGGGCGCTGAATGGCCAGGCCACACATCATCTTGGATATGTAATCCGTTCTACTGATAAACTACTTCAATCGTCGGACGTACACATTCTCTCGGCGAGATCAGTTGGTATCGGTCACGCCAATCTTCAGTCTCGCCTGTAAATTAAGCTTGATTAATTTGACTTCGAAACGTCATTGGACACCCCGAAGGCAGAAGATGCGGCCTACAAGGTCCAGGAGGAATAGTGGATGAAAATATGTGGCTGTATTGTGGCGCATACCTGTGGCGAGCTGGGGTATTGACGTTCTCAAATCTGATAGATTGCATTGAGCTCCAGCATTATTTTGTTCTTCATTTTACTATCACATTTGCAACTCTTTCGAACCGTTGGTTTATTTGATAAGCTACTCTGAATGTTTTAAGACCGAATCGGCCGTCGTTTTACATTTTACACTGCTGTTCAAACGTTTCTAGATTGATTTGGAAATGGGTAAATCATCCGATCCGCCATTCGAACCCGCTCGCTGATCGATTTGAATCACAGGTATTCCTAAGTTTTTTAGATGGATCTCCGAGAGATATCCACTGATCTCCCAGTTGATTGAGGGGAACAAGATTCCCGAGTATGTCGCCATTTCTTGTGACCTCCTTTAGCTTAATGACTAACTAATATGCGCAGATTCGATAACCTGTACCTTGACATGAATGGAATCCTCCATAATTGCACGCACAAAGACTACGATGACGTCACCTTTCGAGTGTCCGAGGAGCAGATGTTCATTGCTATATTCAGCTACATCGAACTGCTCTTCGATAAAGTGAAGCCCAAAAAGGTGTTCTTCATGGCGATTGATGGCGTGGCCCCACGAGCCAAGATGAACCAGCAACGATCCCGCCGATTCCGCACGGCGCTGGATGCCGAGAATGCGAGGAAGAAGGCAGTAAAGGAGGGGACGAAGATGCCGAGCGAGCCGCCGTTTGATACGAATGCGATTACGCCCGGGACAGAATTTATGGCGAAGTTGACTAAACAGCTCAATTACTTTATTTCGAAGAAGGTCTCGGAGGATTCGCGATGGCAGAATATTGAAGTTATTCTGTCGGGGCATGAGGTTCCAGGCGAGGGAGAGCACAAGATTATGGAGTACATCCGGTCATCAAAGGCGCAGCCAGATTATAGCCCTAACGTAAGGCACTGCCTTTACGGACTGGATGCCGATCTCACCATGTTGGGCCTGCTAAGTCATGAGCCTCACTTTTGTCTCCTAAGAGAGGAAGTCCTTTTTGGTCCTGCAAGGAACAAGCCGAAAGAACTTTTTCATCAGAAGTTCTTCTTGCTCCATCTAACCCTCGTACGGGAGTATTTAGAGTTAGAGTTCAAAGATGTCAGGGATATTATTTCGTTTCCCTATGACTTTGAGAGGATAGTAGACGATTTCATTTTGCTGTGCGTTTTCGTCGGTAATGATTTCTTACCGAACCTGCCGCAGCTGCACATTAACGAGGGGGCATTGACGTTCATGTTTGAGGCATACAAAAAGGCGTTGCCAAAGTGCGATGGATATATTACGAATAATGGCGTGATACATTTGGAGAATCTTCGATTTTTGTTAAAGGAGCTTGTTACCTTCGAGTTCAAGGTCTTCGAGGCTCAGAATGACGATCTTCTATATCTTGATTCTAAGGCAGCCGAGAACGGAAATGGCCAGAAAAAGCGTGGCGGCGGAATGAAGCTCACAGAGAGCCAGAAGATGATCTTCAACAGCGTCGAGGATTATGTTTTGAAAGCGCGACTGAATGATTTAGGAAACCAGACAAAGTGGGAGCTCCCATTAACGCTGGTGGAGAAGGATTTGAAGTTTATCCAGACATTGGCGAGTAAGCTGTCGCTCGACTTTTCGGTCTCGGATTCGCCGGAAGTTAGAATCGTGTCTCTGAATGTCAACGACTCGGTTGACTCCGACGAGGCTGACGAGGAGGCGGATTATGCTCTTCAGCGAGTACTGCATCAGTACAGATCGGCTTCAGTCGACGACGGTGGGGAAGCTGCCAATGGTACCAGTGATACTGATAGGGTGATGAAGAAGTTCAATGATTGGAAGGATGCCTACTACAAGGAGAAGCTCGAATTTTCGTATTACGATACGACCAATCTCACTGAGTTGAGTGAGAATTATGTCCAGGGTCTCCAATGGATTCTGAACTACTATTACAAGGGCGTTTCTTCGTGGTCTTGGTTCTTCAAGTATCACTATGCGCCCAGGGTTTCGGGTAAGCTTTCATTACCTTGGCTAAATCTGTTTCCATCTGACCATCCTGTAGATATTTCGAAGGGTCTAACAGCTGACCTCAACTTCAAGCTTGGCCAGCCGTTCAAGCCATTTGAACAGCTTATGGGAGTCCTACCGGATCTCAGTAATAAATTGCTTCCGTTGCCTTATCGGGTGTGTGTCAGTGTGATTGGTGTGCTATGTATGCTATTAACGTTGAAACATTAGACTCTGATGCATGACCCCCAATCCCCTATTTTGGATTTTTATCCTACGGACTTCGAGTTGGATCTGAATGGCAAAAAGATGGACTGGGAGGCGGTTGTGAAGATTCCATTTGTCGATGAGGGAAGGCTGTTGAAAGCTATGAAACGTGAAGTCTTGGTCGTATATCTTAGATTGCGAATATCGGCTAACTTCCGCAGCTCTTGAACGCGAACTCACAGCTCCTGAGAGGAAGCGTAATGAATTTAGAAAAATGATGAAGTTTTCGTACGATCCCTACCAGGATGATACTTATATCTCCTCCTTTCAGGACGTCTTCCCCGACATCGAGCACAACCGATGCAAGATTTCCGTCTTCGAGTTCCCTCCAATGGCCGACGGTATCATATTCCGAAGCACTCTGTGCCAAGGCGTCCAGCTCGGCGTGGAAGCCCTTGCGGGTTTCCCGACACTGAAGGCGATACCGCACTCGGCTGAGTTGACGATGCGCCATAAAGTGAATGTGTTTCAGCAGGACAGTCGTCGTGAGGCGATGGTCATCACTTTGGAGGACGTTTTCGAAGACTTCACGACTGAGCAGATCGCAAGAAAGCGACTCAACCAGCGTGTTTTTGTGGGATTCCCCTATCTCCAAGAGGGCAAGATCATTTCTGTGTCCGATGAGCTGTTCAAGTACGAGATGTATACCGTCAACGGCAGAACAGAAATTGTTCCCTCGCCACACTCGCCTGCCGAGGTCCAGAACTTTGAGTCGAAGCGTGCAGATGTGTATAGGCAGTACGCGAGGCTGGGCGTGGAGATTGGAGAGGTGAGCGTGTTGGCGCACGTTAAACTTTTGAAAGGTCTGAAGCAGTTGCGCAATGGATCTCTTGTCAAGGAGTATAGCGAGGAATCCGATGGTCAAGCTGACTTTGCGGTCCAGACGACGCTGTCGTCGGTGATAAACGAGGATGAGAGGTATAAGGAGAAAGCGGCGATGGTAATCGCCGATCAGTTCCCTGTTGGTACTAGAGGGTTCTTTATGGGTGAGGCGGCGTATGGTCAGCCGTTGCAGGTTCTAGAAGTGCGCGGCGCTCATCACGCTGATGTCTGGGTGCTAGCTTCGAAAGCTGAGGATATGACCTTCGCGACTGCTGTTGCGATGACAGAAAAGAAGATGCTGGTGTATTATCCATCATTCCAGGTCGCCAGGGAATTGAAACTGCCTGGGTTGTTACTCAGCAAGATTACCTCAAGCTACTCTATCCAATATGGGGACTCATCGACATTAAACATCGGCCTGAACCTCAAATTTGAGGGAAAGAAACAGAAGGTCCTGGGTTACACTAGACGGCCTGCTAATGGCTGGGAATATAGTAAGAAAGCGATGGAGTTAATTCAGCAGTATAAGGACAAGTTCCCGGATCTGTTTACAGGACTGGCGAAAGAAATCCACAGTGGTAAGTTACACAGAAATGGAATCCCTACTTCTCTAGTGCTAACTATTTCGATAGACCGTCCTAATATTACTAAGCTGCTCAATCTCCCCGAGCAATCTGCTCGTACGCGTCTAGATGAAATCAAGGCATGGCTGAAGTCCATTGAGCTGAACAGACTTGAGCGTGTGCCTATCGATTCTGAGCAACTTCTTCCCGAGTCAGTGGCTATTATCGAGCGGGCCATAGATAAGCGTCTAGAGGAACTCCCACCGGCGGAAGGTGTCGTTATCAAGAATGTCCCACAGGCATGCCTTCTCAAGCCCGCCGACGCAATCCACAAGCTCGGAAATCAGCGCTACGCACTCGGTGACAGGGTCGTGTATGTCAAAGACTCCGGCAACGTTCCTATCGCGACTCGTGGAACGGTAATTGGTATTACGACATCGGATGGCCGGAGAGTTTTGGATGTAGTTTTTGATCAGACATTTTTGGGAGGAATTAGCTTGAGCGGACGCTGCTCGCCGGATCGCGGAATGACTATCGAGTGTTCTACGGTCGTTAATTTGACTAACCAGCAATTACTCTTCAAGCCGCCTGCGGTGCCCAAGAACTTTCGGTCAGCGCAGCCGCCGCCAAAGGTAAACATGAGAAGATACTAGTGGTGATGTGCGGTATTGTATCATATGTATATTGCAGCTTAGGGGAGGACAGTGTCATGATCGGCCGTTTCTAAAAGTGCGTGCTGTATACATAGCATATAATGTCGATTTTTCCATGGGATATGTTATCTTTAGTGCAAATTATTGAATTCCACCTTATACTTTGCGATAGGCTTCTGAAACCATGATACGAAATATCCTTATATTTCGATCGTAATACCAACTTTTACATGCCAAGATTAATCTAGCCTCTGTATCATCGTGAGTTTGAAGACACAAAAGTGATCTTTTTTCGCTTAGAGCTCTTCTTCCATGTCAGTAAGCCAACGTACGGTTGCACATTCCATTCGAGCGACAAAGTCGCACTTCGGCCGCTATAAATAAGGAGCCTTGTCAGAATATGCGAGCAGCGAAACCGAAAAGGTACTATGACATACTTAAACTTCCCAGTAACGTCGTAAATTGCGTAGTCTGCTGTTTCGTTGTTCAGCGACAATATAGCGTCCTCTTTACTCCGAATAATGCTATCCCAAACAACGACTTTGTTGGTCTATGCTCCCCGGTTAGCAGATCGATTGACTTGTACTGCAGACGGCGGCACATACGTATGATTTCCCGGGATACGTAGCCGCGAGATACACGAACAATTGCTTTGTATTCCAATTGAAGAGCGAGCTGAGATCTAAGAGCAAATTCTGTTAGCATAAAATTCATCGAGTCTATGACAGTAAAGGCATCCCGACCGGCATCGAGATCGAATGTCATCAAAGCATATTCTTGTCGCCTATAATTGTATCCTATCTGTGGCTTTCCGAATCGTCTACACCGCACAGTTAGATTGAAGTTAAGCAGTATTGTATAGATAAATGAATACGTACACATCAATGCTCTGTAGATTGATTGAAGCAGTCGGTATGGTTGTGAAAAAGCGTTCCTGGATCAGGGACGATAGACTGATCGCAACCGCGATGAACAGGGTTACAGTTGTAAGGAAGCCACAATATTGCTGGGCACGTTGGAATGTAGAGTACATCTAAGACGTCTCCTGACGGAATGATTGAGAGGGGAAGAAATGAAGTTATCTGTGGATCTGTCTACGGCCCTAGGGCGAATGGTAGTTTAGTTTGTGTGGAGATGTCGGGCTGCTGTCGAGCTTCCAGGGGTCAAGATTGGCCATTATCGGAATGAATGACCGCATGAAACTTTCGGTCCTCTATGAGAACAACTTGGCAAATTATTTGGAGGTTAAGGATTGTACCAAAAAGACAATCTGATGCTCTATTAGTCTAAACTAGTATTGTACAAGTCTTTGTTCAAAAGCCGTATGATATGATCTTCATTATGGCGCCTGTCCAGAGTGCTGAGTGGTGTGTCGTCGGCCTTCGATATGGGTTTCAACAGTGTCGCCGACTGTCGAGTTTATGGCATAATGACGCCGTCATGACGACTTCGTGCGGATACGTCATAGCTGTTGTATCCTTGCGCCACATAACCCTATTCCCAACAGCTCTGCTGAATGTTTTTTCTTGCCCTTTCCAATCTTTTGCATCGCGCCTTTCAGTGACTATCAAAGTGATCTGTTATCTGTAAACCCTACGTTTGTTTATCACGAATTTTACAGTATTAGAGGTAAGATCCTAATGTGATTTGTCGGAAATGAAATTGTTATTGTTTGGTATTTCGATCTGTAGCGTTGCATGTACCAAGCCTCGTTCTTTGTTTATGTGCTGTGTTCAGGCGATATTGCGATTGAAGCGTCTCAATACTGCCCCGTTTCCCCTTTGATCTTAACAATTTTTGAGACTAATTACCGATAGTTCTACATCTTTATTAAATATGGCCGAGCAGCAGCAAGTTCCTACCTTCAAGCTTGTCCTTGTCGGTGATGGTGGTACCGGAAAGGTATGCTCATTTGGATGCAATAATCGGTTTTCGATCTTATCAATTGCTTGGTAGCTGACGATCTATCTCTTATAGACCACCTTTGTCAAGCGTCATTTGACTGGTACGGATGCTTTTCGCCTGTTAATGGGCTTGAGGTAGCAGCTTTTCCATGATATTAATTCGTACGAACAGGCGAGTTTGAGAAAAAATACAACGCCACTCTTGGAGTTGAGGTTCACCCTCTTGCTTTCTATACGAACTACGGTGAAATTAAATTCGATGGTATCCTTTCGAGTCATGTCGTTTATATCTTTGGACTAAGATCTGACAATTGTGCCTTTAGTCTGGGATACTGCTGGCCAAGAGAAGTTCGGTGGACTCCGAGATGGATACTATATCAATGGCCAGTGCGGTATCATCATGTTCGATGTCACTTCCCGTATCACTTACAAGAACGTCCCCAACTGGCATCGTATGTATTCCGCCTGTTTTGCAGTTTGGTTCGCAATGGAGGCTAACAGCGCCACCTAGGGGATCTTGTCAGAGTCTGCGAGAACATTCCCATCGTATTGTGCGGAAACAAGGTCGATGTTAAGGAGCGCAAGGTCAAAGCGAAGACCATCACCTTTCACAGAAAGAAGAACCTCCAGTACTATGATATTTCCGCCAAGTCGAATTACAACTTTGAGAAGCCCTTCTTGTGGCTGGCAAGAAAGCTGGTCGGAAATCCGGCCTTGGAGTGTATGTTCTATCTATTTTGAATTTAGTTGCGATTGTTGTATAGAGATTAACCATTTGGATAGTCGTTGCCTCGCCCGCTCTTGCACCGCCAGAGGTTGAGGTTGACGATGCATTGATGACCAAATACCAGGCCGAAATGGAACAGGCTTCGGCTATGCCTCTTCCAGATGAGGACGATGCCGACTTGTAAAAGAATGGATTCTCTGATGATGTTTTTTGTTCACATTACATAAAATCTTGTAGACATGATTGTACGAATTTGTTCGGTTGCAACTTAACGCTATATCTGTAATAGCTATTTTACGATATTTAATGTCGGTTTATTATCGGTAATTGATCATTTTTGTTGCGTTTGTCATGTGCGAGATGGTGTTTTGCCATCGCGTTTCTCTGGGGGGGAGAGAGAGAGGGAGCGGGGAAGGGCGGGAGTGAGGGAAGGGGGTTAATGCATCATTCGGCAACTTCATGTCGTTAGGTACATACCCATGTCCATAAGGGAATTTAAATGCGGGACCCGTCCGTAATATCAAAATCTCCCTGTGCCTTAAATATTCATACAAAGAAAAGTAAACTATATACATATCATGCACATGCAAAAGTCATGCAACGCACATCCCAATCTCGTTCGAGTGCTCCATATCCGTTGGAAACTGAAAATTAAACAGCCCAATATTGATCGACAGGACTAATCTCCATTTTCCATTCGTGGCCTTCTCTCAGCCTATTTTTTTCGATTTTTAAGCAAGTGGCTTGAAAATATTGATGTGGGCTAATCGGAGAGCCGTAACAGCAGTCTACAAACAGAACTCCTGGTTAGCACAATTACTTGACGTGAAATGAAACTGTGTCCGACGCCCTCTATCGCGCTATAAAATTTGGGAATTAAAAGACTAAGGGTGAACTTACAGTGAAGTAAACGACATTCAAAGTGATGGGCCAGACATCCTCCGAGAACAAGATGCCAATAACGCCAAGGAACGGAATCTTTCTGAAAATACTCGTATTCTTCTTGGGAGCCATTGTGAAGTGTGGTAGATATGTATTTGACAAGCGATTCTTCAATATGCGGTTCGTATAGATGTGCGATTCTGAGATCAATTTTTCTTATGGTCTCACTACGATGTGATGTGTGAATTTCGCCTTCGCCAAAGTTTTTTAAAGTTCCGACGACCTCTAGAGGTTGTCGTGGAGACGCAACTGTAGATTACCCGGCCGTATATGTAAACAATGTCATTAACTCCCACAATTATTTTTGTAGCCACAAACACAATGACGACGGACTGCATGCACGTATAAAGCAACATTATTACTACTGCACTCAGCCTACTTATTTAGTAGTGTTGCGAATCAAGCCAGTACGTGACAGTGCATGGACGACGAAACAGATCTTGCCAGCGCATCGCGGCGCCTCAACGCGGTGTTGATATCCAAGGGCCTTGTCGACGAAACAAACAAACTCAAGTTCTACGACGGCGCAGACGCGCGAAAAATTATAAACTTTATATATGAATTGTTGCAGCGAAGAGATGTATGCGGTTTTCATTTTTGATGTGGTGGATCAAGCGGGGTAGGATTTCTAACTTTGGCTGTGGTTTAGAAAGATGCGGAACTGAAGGAGAATCTGGTGAACACGATACATGAACATAAGAGCGCAGAGACACGATTTAGGAAATTAATGGTTGGTATGATTTATTGGCAGCTTGGATTGGCACTTACCTGTTCTAGACACAACTAGAGGTGAGATGTGATATTTTGGAACGTCAAGTGAGTACGACGGCAGTGCAGAGAGAGTACGTTTTCCGTAGAACTTGTTCCGGAATTATTTTTATTTTCCGTGCTCAATCGAATGCTAAGAGGCTCGCAGCACCTTTAAAACGAATGTGAAGACACTCGAGATACAGAATCGAAACCTCCAGGACGATATTTCGAGGCAAAAGACAATGCTGCATCAGATTCGAGCTCAAGATGCCGTAAGCAAATGTATTCTACATTGCATTAATTTGCTGACTAACAATATGTTTAGAATGAACGACGAAAGCGCGATCAACAAATTCTTCGCATGAAAGAAAAGGCAGGATTTGAGATCCGAAGGTCGAAATCAGCGTCCACAGCGTCCGGCAAGTTTTCGTCCTCAGGCTGGTCTTCTGAACAATACCTCGGTGAGCCACAGCGATCGACCTTCAGTGAGCACCCTGACTCCGCAGCTGCGTTCCGGGAGCAAGCGTCGAGCACAATCGCGGATATTATTCAGGAGCTCACGGATGAGAACGGTAGACTGGTAGCGTTGATAAGGGAGACTGCTTTGACGATGAACATTTTCACAGGAGAGAAATCCGTCGACAATGATGAATTCGACTCAGTGCTTGAGTACTTACCGTCCTCGTTTCCAGAACTGTCTATAGAAATCAACAACAGTCTTGAGGCACTGCGTGAGATTCTTCATGAGCCGAAGTATGTGTCCATTGAAGAGATACATAGCCGAGACGAAAATATCGCACGACTAAGCAAGCAGTTGGATATAATGACAGAGAACTGGAAGGACGCGATCCAGACTATGGATGAGTGGAATCGTTATATAGACGGAAAGGAGGGAGAGGTATCTGTTCAGAAAGAGAATGACGGGCTTAATATGGACGAGCAGAATACATCGGTGGATGCGATATCTGGCCAAGGAAAAGATCTGCTAGTCACAAAGAACATAGAGATCGAGGAGGCGACCAGAGGAGAGGAGGAAATTGGGGAGATTAAAAAGATCAAACCAGCAAGTAGGGTTCCTATGGGAAGCAGGATACCACTACCTCCAAGGCTTCCAACGGGCAAGCCCGTTACAACGGAAGATGGCAACAAGAAGGCACCAACAAAATTGAAGATTCCCAGTCTCCATACAGCAAACCAGAAGAATGAAACCGGATCGCCTGTGAACTACCCCTGGGGACTACTGAACGAAGTTATCACCAACAAGAGCGAGCCTAATAATGCAAAGGACACGACTGACAAGCAGGATAAAACGCCAAACGCTAAGGTGTTAGGGATTACAGTCGCGCAGCGACTACGTTCACTGAAGAAGACTCAAGCAAAGGATGAAGCCATTCCCACGTCAGAATGCATAGAAGCGGGGGACTTGCTTACGCCAACTGTGCGGCAGATCATCGCCGCTGCAGGTGTTACTCCCTTGGCCAGGAAGTCACAGGACATAGCGACGGAGGCGTCGACAGCACTCAGTGCGTTATCTAGCGTCACAACCTCGGGTTTATTAAATCTAAACAGCAGTCCGTCGGTTCGATTACCGCAGTCAGCGAACCATTGTAATGCTCAGCGAGAAGCGGGAGGGATGAAAAGAGGCTGGGATGATATGCATGTATGTGTTTGTTTTTCCTCACTCTTCCAGAATATAGGTGCTAACTTCGTTGCAAATAGACCGACGATTTCGAAGATTTTTCGCCGATAAAACTGCCAAAGAAATTCAAGTTCGATTCGTAAGGATAAATATTATATGTTCTCAGTTTGTAAGTTGGAATACCAGGATAGTTGTATATTAGGCGTAGTGATAGTAGTTCAATTGCCATTTGTACTATACGACCTAGCTGCGAATATTTGCTTGGCGAGAAATTGTAGGGTAGGGTTGTGGATTCACACTATGAAGTCAAGCTCTTGTGGTTTAAGTGATGGAACCTTGCCGTGATAATTCGCATCGCTCTCGCAGTTACCAGTGCCTCCAATTCGTCTACTCAGATCTTGCCAGTGCTATTCACCGATATTGCGTCTTATTTAGATCGCGGCCATTGTGACTTCTCCATCTTGCGCGCGACGACTCAACTTCTTCCATCACCGCCAGTCGCAACAGACAATTTGGCAGCACCGCCTCACGCAGATGAGCTCCACCCCTGAATCCACCGAAGTCCAGTCCATAACCCGCACAGAGCGGCAACGGTGCTGGGACGCGCGAGATGCCTACTTCAAGTGCCTCGACAAGAACAGGATAAAGAGTGTGAGCAAGCAGGACGCGACGATGTGCTCGGGCCCGGAAGGCGAGATGCGGAATCTGTGTTTACATTCCTGGGTGAGTACGACGAGAACGGATCGTTTTGATTGCTTGCCAATTTTACGTGGCTAATTGGCTAGGTCGAATATTTTATCGCGCGGAGGGAGCGGAATATGCAGATGGAGGATTTAGTGCGACAGGGGGAGCAGAGGGCGTACGAGGAGGCGAGCCAGAGGAAAGGTCGCTGAAAGGGGATGGATACCAAACATTTGACGCCCGTCGGGGTTGTACATAGTTGGATTTATTTTAATGTACATATGGTAACGCATTTATTCGGCTATCGCTACGATCACGGGGGGGCGACGAATGACCCTGATATTTAATAGCCGATGAGGCAGAATCAGATACAGCATAGCGGAAGGATCGAGCAGGGTTTTGGCGCAACCAGCCATGAAGGCGGAAAGAGGTCTAGGCTAATACAGTCCCAACGAGCCAGAACGAATACACGCGGTCGTGACCGACGATGTAAACACATTTAGCGACAGGGAAAGCCAAATACGTATCCACCCCAGTCGCACGCGTTGACAAGCTGAGTTCTCGGCTGCGATTGGCACTCCAATAGTGGCTGATCGAGCGTGCTCCGTCGAAGACTGCCTTACATGTTTCTTCCTTTCAACGCCCGGATGACAAATGACAACGGACGACACTTCGACGACACTTCACAGACATCATTCACGGCCATTAGTAGTCCTGCTCGACGCAGCAGCGTATGAAACGTGGACGCCGCGAATCCTAACCTGCGAGTCTGCGAGTCTGCGAGTTTCCAGATAATTTACAAGTGAGTGGCTCAAGCCATTTGGACACTTTGGCGACTTATGCAGGGTTAGGTGTTGTCAAGAACAAAGGGCCATCCACATGCAGAGAGGCCAAGCATTTTGAACACTTTGCTCTGCGACCTGCGAATGTCGGTCTGCGTGCAGATAAGCTTAAACCCAACAGCTGTCCTTTTGCATCTCGCGCGCCCGAATCACACGGTATGCCCCCGTAGCCAAATCGAGAATGAAGAGGACGAATGTTCACAGTTCGCAGTTCGCTCCAACGAGGTGCAACAAAACGCTTGCGACATTATAGTCACGTCTGTAGTAATCGTGCGGTGTCAATTTGGGCGACATACTTTTTTTCGACCGTACAATGTAGCGATTTAACTAAAACCGTGGCTCTGGCTCTAAATCCGCGTTGGAACGCCCAGGCCACGAGACACGACGAGTGGTACTCACGCTTAATTTCAGTGCTGTTGGAACTGGAAGTATACACAAGTGCGCCTATGGTGAAGGTGCGTGGTTTATGCGTACGCTATGTATGCTATGTACGCTATTTCGCTATTACGCTATGTACGCTTTATACGCTGTATTCTGTAAGAAATGTGCAGTGTACTCACTCTTAACAGGACGCAGATTGCAGGGAGTAGCTGAAACGAACGTACACGTCAGCGTGAGATCATGGCCTGTTGGGCTGTGCCAGTAGGTACAACCACCCGCGATCGAAAAATGCTTGCGGTTTGCGGGCAAAAATTCCAATTAAATTCCCGCAGACCGTCCAGGCGACCGAGAAGGATACTGTCTAGACTGGGCTTGGACACTCTTGAGTCCTGCGCATCGGGGAGACTTGGCCCGCAGTCCCTAGTCTGCTATAAACAGACTGCGATGTATGCTTCTCTTAGAATGGGTCCAACTCTTTTTTTCATTAGGCTAGTTTGTTTCTTTTCTTCCATCCCCCCAACCTGCGATCGCCTCTCCCGTTATCTGGAGCCTAAATCTCACAGCTCTGATACAAATCGGGAATCACAGTCCACTCACAGAAGGCGAAAAAGCTTGGCATTCTTTATTTCCTGCTCCTAACAGAAACTTTAACGTCAATAAACTTTAGGCATGTCGGTACCCTTATTCGTTTAAGTAAGCACGAGAGAAACTTCGTCACTCTAATAAATTTCCACGCGAGATTATGCATGAGCTTCGTGCGGAGGACACGCAAAACATTCCAAGCGGGGATTGGCATACAGAATCGCGTGATCGCAATTTCGGTTATGGCTGATTTGCTTCT
This sequence comes from Lipomyces lipofer, assembly GCA_003705915.2. Taxonomy (NCBI): domain Eukaryota; kingdom Fungi; phylum Ascomycota; class Lipomycetes; order Lipomycetales; family Lipomycetaceae; genus Lipomyces; species Lipomyces lipofer. Next base: position 1,080 of record PPJX02000054.1, on the reverse strand, counting down.
AGAAAGACAGTCTGTCTGAAGATAATACGTGCATTGAAACGGATGCTTACGCTGCCTGAGCGCACCACTAAGTCGATCATCGCCGGCGCCGGCCGCCCCCCCCTTCATCAACGTGAAACGCGACGAACCGCAGAGATAGACGCAAGAGACACATGGGCTGTGATTTGGGCGCGCTGCAACCGAACCCGGAAGCGTCATCTCATGCGCATTTAAAGGCTTGTCCTCGTGGACGCTAGCCGTCTTGGGGTTAGGCCTTCCTTAGCTGTCTCTAACTGCGGCGATAAGACATAGACATCTTTTATCGCACAGCCCACTTTAAAAATATGCTGTTTACTGTGCTGTATTTGAGAACTAACCTTCATACTATTCCAGCAGTGGTTAGATTAACACCCTCTAAAGTTACACGTTGCCTTTAGTAACTTTTCATACTGTGAACTCTACTATGCGACATTCATTTCGAACGTTAGAATATTTGCCTGAAGCGAAGCACAGTTGGACAAAATGACTCAGCCACCCATCCCTCCCTTAATATCGCACGATTTTTAATTAAATGTGGATACGGCAGCCTTGCCCGCCCTAGCAAATGCCATGAAGCCAATTAACAGAAAACCTTAGATTGTGAGTTAAGTCGCCGAGCATACCGGTGCCCAATGCGTAGAGAAGCTGAGTCGCATTCAAAGAAGATTCACATTGGCCCTTGTTGCCATTTGTGGACGGACAAAATGCCGCTCTGAGATAGAAAAAGGTCTCATGTGCCGCAATAATCTCTCGATCTGCCTGCCTTGCTCGTAGAGGCTAATCTGGCTACAAGCTGCTTGGTTTCCAGATAAGGTTTTAGACATATTGCAATTAAGGTTTTCCACTCAAACCAGAATAAACGACGCCAAGCTTTAGAAGTACGAGTGCGCTAGGACAGATGCAGGTTAGTGCAGTTTAGTGCTGCTGTGCATCTCGAACGACGTGGATTTTCGGAGACTCGGCAGTGCAAATCGCTCGCTCGCATTCTTGTACTGCGCGGTGCGTGGCGAACAGAGGTGACGTTATGCTATCGGGGGGGGGGGGGGAGGGGGAGCGTCGGGC
>PPJX02000053.1:0-102460 GCA_003705915.2 Lipomyces lipofer | reverse complement strand
TTTTTTTTTTTTTTTTTTTTTTTTTTTTTTTTTTTTTTTTTACTTCCATGTGTATTTGTAAGGGTGCCAATATCCATTTAAACGTATTGCGGCCGCTTTGACATAGCCGGTTAATATAATCTACTCTGAATAAAGGGCAGGTGTTGGTGTGACACGGAAATTGAGAGGATGTCTTGTGTCACCTGGGTTAGGGCAAATCATTACTCTTATACCCAAAGAAGGTGGTGAACATCCCCTGAACAACATGTGACCTAATCAACGAATCAAAGAACAGGAGACCCCGAGGAAAAGTTGTGCAGGAAAGGTGAAAGAAAGACGACAACAACAGCTCGGAAGTATTTTCATAAAATTGGCTAAAGAGGTATCCTGGACGAGCCGTGCCATACAGGTAGTATCGTGCTGGCTCTCGAACTGACATGGGCTTATCAAGGGGGGTAGGGTTTCTAAAGTTAATAGTAAAGCCTGTTTTGTCACGTCGATCTCTAAAGGGGACCGCCGTCGCGTAACTAGAGATTTAACGTCTTCAAGGTTCTCGGGTGCACCTGAGGAAGGTGCCCACGTGCACGTTTGACGCGTTAGTGATGTTCCGCGTCGCACACTTCTCATTGTCGGCGGCCCCTACAAGACCTGCCGCACAGCTATCCGGAGCATCAGCGGGTATGAGATTACCGCCGATACTAAATCCCGCGGATATAGTCTCCGGATATGACGTGCTAGTATGGTCACGAGAGCTGGAAAATATCCGTGCCGAATCTGTTAGACTCGGGTATCAGTAACAGACCCGCAAGAAATAATAAAAGAGCAAGTAATAACGAGATTCAGTAGAGCTGTTATTATCATTCTTCATCCATACTTTACAATACCTTATTCTAAGTCTGATGATGAACACCTTAACTATTCTGACTCGGAGACGAACGACGTCGGTTCTTGTCGGATCTTCGTAGACTCTCACACCTGTGGGGCGCGGCGGTCAGAAGTCATGACATTGCCAGGATTGTTTATCGGAAACAAAATTTAAATTTAAATTCAAATGCAAAAGGTAGAAGTGAAATGTCAAACTTTCCACCTTCAATGTCTTCTTCTTTTCGTGACAGCAGGACGACCTTTATTGGACAATGGTCAGTCTCGTTACAATGCACAGAAGCGGATCACTTAATCAGATACTGCAAGCAATAATTGTCTACGTTCCCAAAGACGAATGGAATGCGTTATTTTTAATTTTCAATTTTTGTTGAATAAGCTCTGGAGATCCGGCAATAGCGGTTGGATGGGGATGGGATGGAATATAGAAAATTCCAGTGGAAGCAAACACTTGTCCGTTCCTTTCTGTTTATGGAATTCTTCAAGATCTGGTGGTAGACGATTTAGAAATGAAGCAACAGTTTCAGTCAATTACGCATCATAATTGATTGTACAGATTTCGGTCGTAGATCGCATTTTAAAGACGTTAACTGGTGAAAACTATACGGCTGATGGTGATAAACTGGCGCATGCATCAAATTGCATTTGTCCATCATGATCTTCAAATGTAACATCCACAAAGTCTTCAACAGTAAAGACTTTTAGTGAAAAAAATAGTATATTCCGGGTTTGTGATCTGTCGCGCAAATAGCTCACTTAATAATTCCGGCTAGTCAATGCTGCGGCATCATGCGGGGCTTATCTCCACATAAAAATGCAACTACCCTAACTCCGGGGAGTGCATCTCACGACCATCTCTCCGTCCGTTTTGCAGATCAGATGGTATTGATTTCCTGGTATCAGTTTGTAGAAGGCGACGATAGAACCCGAATACACATTATTTAAGTATATTTTAGCGTGTAATATCGTCTTGCGCAGGTGAATATCGCGTCGATATTGGGTTTTGACTGCAATAGCACATCATATCTATTACAGCAAAAGTGAGTATAGTGAGGTCAATTTACACCGCAGCTTCTATCTGACTGTAGATAGGCCGACCACTATCAGTCGTACAATGGTCTCACCAGGCCCAAGCTAAATGTATATAGTATCATTATTCTCATTTGGCAATCCTTTTTCCTCACAATACTCCTGTGTGCTGCTGCCTTCACAACAACGTCTTTCAAGATCTAGCCCTGTTTCAAGGAAGCTGATCCTAGGTAAGATCGAGGTCATAATAGCAGTTACATGGCGTCCGAAACTGAAGCAGCTGGAGCGCTCGCGCAACCCATCCCCGCGTCGGCACCAGCTCCCTCAATCGCTTCGTCCTCGTCCTCAATCGGCTCATCGGACGGCGACGCCTTTCCGCCACAGCGCCGCTCCAGGGTCACTCAATTCCTCCACGAAATTGGTCTTCTTACTGTCCTCAAAGCGCCTTACGATGTCCGCATCCTCTGCATACAGCACTGCTCCCGCCTCTTCGCTTTCGGCACCTCTACACTCATCCTCACGCTCTACTTCTCGGCACTGGGGTTCCCCGATCATCTCATCGGACTATTCATGACGGCGACACTGGTCGGAGACTTGATCGTTTCCTTTGTGATGTCGCTACTTGCGGATACACTGGGGAGACGAAGAATCTTGATGCTAGGTTGCGCGTTGATGTGCTTGTCGGGTTTGATTTTTGCGGTGTCAGATAATTTCTATGTGATGCTGTTCTCGTCGACTATCGGGATCATTTCGCCTAGGTAGGTCGTTTTCATGGTTTTGCATCTATTCAAGTGCGTTGACACCGAACACAGCGGCACCGAGGTCGGCCCTTTTCGTGCCATTGAGGAATCCACCGTCGCGCACCTCACCCCTGTTGACATGCGCTCTGACGTATACTCCTGGTATGCCCTTCTCGGACGGGTCGGCATGGCACTCGGTACGATATTCTGCGGTACTCTGGTCCAGGCGCTTCAGGAGCGAGATGGGTGGAGTAATGTCAGCGCGTACAGAATAGTCTATTTTGTGTATGCGTTGATGGCGTTGTTTATGTTTATCTCGTCATATAGCTTGTCCGAAGAATGTGAGTTGGAGTCATATAGAAGACGTGTACACAGGAACGATGATGGTGCGGCTGAGTTGCTTTTGGAGAATACGGAGGAGCCGGAGGACGTAGCGCAGGATGCGACGGTCGCGGAGGATGAAGCTGGGGCAAGGAAGACTAGAGTCGGATTTAGGGAGTACCTTCCTAAGCTGTCAGCGCATTCTCGGAAGACTCTGTTACTCCTCGTTCCGCTTTTCTTTCTGGACTCATTCGGTGGAGGGTTAGCCGGAAATGGATGGATCTCGTACTATTTCAGCGGGAAATTCCATGCCAAGGAGGGAGCTCTAGGGCGCATGTTCTTCGCCGCCAATATAGTCGCGGCGGGCTCCGCGCTCGTGTCAGCTTCCATCGCCAAACGGCTCGGCCTTGTTCAAACAATGCTCCTCACACATCTTCCTTCATCCATTTCTCTCGGCCTCATTCCCACTGCCGGCTCCTTCCAAGTCGCGACGCTGCTCTTCCTAATCCGCGCGGGCACCCACATGATGGACCAAGCCCCCCGACAGGCGTTCATTTCCTCCATCGTGCTGAAGGAGGAGCGCACGAGTATCATGGCGATCGTGGGCGTTGTACGCACGTTGTCAAATTCTCTGGGACCTAGCTTAACAGGGACATTTGCAGGGCAAGGGCATATGTGGATAAGCTTTGAACTGGCGATGGCCGTGAAGGTTTTGTATGATTTGGGGATTATGTCGTTCTTCTTGAAGAGGAAGATGGAGCGTCGATAAGAGGAGAGGTATGGCTCGTGTGTTAAGTTTGGTACTACACGTGAATTAGACGGAGAGTTATGTTTGGTATATTAAAGGTGCGACAATGAGTTTAGAATTATATTGTTCGGTATTTTGATTGGCGCTGGTATAACGATTTCTGCCATATAGGCCATATAGGCGCATGCATTTTGTTTTGTTCGAAGACTTTGGGTAGATTAAAGCTAGTTAGTATTGCGGCGGAAGCAGAGGGTTAAGATACGGCCAACCGTTACGTTCTTTGTACCATCGTAGTAATTGCATGTTTATCGCAGTCCGCACATTCCACCCAAGCCTGCTAATCAAATGAAATACTCCTCCGGAGTATAAAATTTCAGCCCGAGATTATGTGCAAACATCTTGTCCACATCAGAATGATCACCCTTCCTGCCTGCCGCATCCCCTACAAAATACGAATTCTCAATATCCCACTCCACATCTACCATGCCATCCTCCTCCGAGTTGCCCTTCCAATGACATAAATGCCGCGCAAGTGCTTCCTTAGCCAGTCTCCACATCCCAATCCCTGGCTTGCGAAACTCATCTTTAGCAGTGGCCACCAAGACGTAACAGGGAATCCCCAGCATATTGGCAATCTCGCACAACTTGGTCTTAAATTGCCACAAGAGCGTTTTCGTTTCATCGACATTTTTCTTTCGCCGCTTGCTTGTGGATCCTGATTTTGGAGCGAGCGCAATGCCAGCCTGGTTCGAGAAGATCACGAGGATTGTGTGGTTTGTCGCGGCAGCAGTCGCCGCGAGAAGCGACGCCTTGATTCTCTCTAACGTCTTGGCTTGTCCGAACCTGAACTTCCAGTCTTTTTCGTTTCGGGGGTACGCGTAGCCAGTTTTGGTAGCAATAAGCGTACCATCAAGATCAAAGCCTCCGATCGCGATCTTGTGTTTCTTCGATGTACTGATGCCCTTTGAAGAAGATGCAATTACGGGAATTTTCGGGTGGAGGAACGTGCCTACAAGGACTGATTCTGCATGAATACTCCATTCGATGATATGTTTTCCTTCCCTTGATGGCGACGGCGACAGTTCGGTCGTAGTGTTCTCTTCTTCGTGGATCACTTTCGTGCCGTCGCTGGTTTTGGTGACGGTCGACGTGGTTGTCGTTTCCGTGAATTCGACTTCGTCATAAACGGATTTGCGCTTCCGGGATATACCTGATGACATAGTGGTCGTTCCTTCATCGTCGGTCTCCACAGTCTTCGCCTTTGTGCTCAGGAATGGGCCTAGCGATGCCTGTGATCCCAGTTGTCGCTTCGGTGGAACCATTGATATGCTTAGACGAGCATCGATGCGCTTCTATATTAAATCAAAACCGTATTCGTAAGCATAGTAAACCGCCGATTGTCGTACCTTCTAATAGAGTCTATACAGGACACTCTCCCATACAAACACGAAAGAAAGCCAGCATCTTCCCCCTCTCGGCTCGCGTCGCGTCATGTCACCCGCCGAGTGATTCACTAAAAAACGACGCCGCAGCACGTGCGTGCCCACGCGCAACCGGGTGCCAACTTTTGGTCAAGGCGAATCGGGCCGCCAGGGTCTCGTACACCACCGTTTGGTAGATAGATAGTCGGTGAACATCGGCAACTTTTCCCCTATTCTTGTCGGCACGGTTCCGTAGATATCCCTCTTGACTGAACAGCAGGCTTTTCACACACAGTTAACCGGTAACATCAAATATATTTCATGACGTCCTATCAAACCACCGCTGCGCCGACGCACTACAACGACGCGCTGCCGATTCACTTTGCGAACGCGTCCGTGAAGTCTGCCGGGTCGCTGCAACTTTTACGTGCTACCGGCGGGGAGGATGTCGTGCCGCGGCCTCCTCGCGCGCCTGCCAGTGTGAGCAGTACTACCTCTGCGGCTGAGACGACGGTGGCGGAGACGATGGAGCTGCTCGAGAGCTTGTTGGGTGCGAGAAGTTCTGTATGTTTTCGGTGCTTTTTTTCTTTGTAATTGGGACAAATCGAAAACTGACATGGAGTTGCTGAACTAGCTACTAGATCGAGAATTGAAGCACTACAGCTCTAGGTTACGAACCGTCGTCCCGACGTTTTCGCAGCAACATCTCCTCTCGCTTGACAATATCCTCCGACAGATCATCGTGCACGGGAACAAAAACGGCGCGAAGGAAGAACTCGTGCGGTTCATGATGCGGGAATCGGGCGTCGCGTCGTGGGGCACGGGGTTGCGAAGGATAATAGACTGTTGCGAGCATGAGTTCCTGCCTAGCAGACCGCCGAGTGAAGCCAGTTGGGTGGAGATTAACAAGGATGGGTCCGTAGACGAATAGAGGGCGCATCTCTTTCATTATTTTTTTCTTTTTTGCTTTTGATGTTTACTTGTTATGGCATGGCGTTTGGAATTTTGCAAGCAAGTGCTATTTTGGATCTTAGTGCATTTGTACTGTACAGTTGTGAGGAGCGATATGGAATAAGATGGTCTAATACACATAGGGCTAATGTTTTCATCAATTAATGCTCTTCAATGAGATAAAGAAAATTCACATATGCTTTCCATTCAGTTACGATCTCGCACATATCCATCCGTCCCCAAACTTTTCAAACCATTTGCTAGATAACGTCTTACCCATTCAGCACATAACCTACGCGTCAAGGAGCTCCTGACTCTCCTCTATCGGCTCATCGAACGCATCGCGCGGCACATCGTACAATCTGATCATTGGTTTATTTGGGTCCTTCACAATGACATATTTGCCCTCGGGCAGGCTCAGGCACATGTCAATGATTGATCGGGCGATGCCCCACCCGTTCGCGATGCTGAGATTCATCTGGTTCGCAAACTCGCGCGGCTTGTATCCTACGACGCCCAAGATGACGTGGCGCGTCTTGTCCTTCGGGTTTGCGCGCGAGACGAAGCCGAGCTTCATCTGGTCCGCGCCGGCGAGGACACTCTGCACGGTCCACCGAGCGAGCTTGCAGCTGTTGTTCTTCATCTCTGTGGCGACGACGGCACCGCGCTGGCTGGAGAACTTTAGGCGCCAGTCGAGCGCGCCGCCCGCACCGGGAGCGCGAGTGTCAAACTCGTTGAGCGCCTTAATCGTGACGAGCGATTCCTCGCCGGTGGAGCTCTGGACCGTGCCATCGACCTCGGTTCGAACGACGAGGTTCAGGGGCTCCTCCTCTGTCGCCGACGACAAATTGAACCTACGGTACCTGTAGCCGCGGGAGCCGAGTGGCTCAGTCTCCTCCTCAGGGTTGTAGAAGGGATTCGGGTGGTCGAAGTCGTGCTTACCGCCCTTCTCGCGGACGGCCTGGGCAGCAAAGTTCTGGTTGATAAACGTGGCCTCGAGAGCGAGCGAAGACGGGGTGTTAATCTCCTTGCTGCTGCTTTCCGAGGCTTCAACTGGAGGCTCGGCCGCGTTCTCGTTCACGGTGACAAAATCGAGGGGACCACCCTCGCGCTTGTCAAAGAAAAGCTTGTTGCCCTCGCGGATGACGACGATGTCCCATGGGTAGACGGACCGCGGAGCGCACATAAGCATACTGAGGATGGAGTCCGTGGCAAAGACGGTGGCCTCGTCCTTCTGCGACAACTGTTGGATAACAGGATCATCGGAAGTAGTGGGGTTATACGACAACGTGTCAATAACCTGCAGCTTACGCTCAGCCATGCCAGCCCTATCGAAGCTCTTGTCATAGTAGTACGTGAACCCATAAGTCTCGACGTCAGATCCCTCTTTGATATCAAGGGCAAGCTTCGACAACCGGTTGAAATCAATCTCCTCTAGCATCTTCCATTCCGGCGAGATCGTGACCGACGAATCGCGTAGCCGCTGCGGCTTGTCGTAGTCCTTCCACCCAAATCTGCGTCCCCCACGGCCGCCGCGCTGGCCGCCGCGCTGGCCTGCATCCTGCCCCGCGCCGTGTCCAGTTCGATTGAACTGGCCGTAGCGCTGATATCCGGATCTCTGCGCACCCATGCCACTGGTGCCACCTGCCCGCGCACCGCCACGACCCTGGTAGCCTCCGCCCCGCGAGCGCAGGACAAGGCCACCACGACCACCCTGGCCAAACGTCCCACGCGGCTTCGTCGTGGTGCGGCCGCTGTCCACAACCGAGAAACTGGACTCGTCTTCCGCATTTTGGTATTGGAAACTCGAGGCTGTGCTGGCCCCGTAGGCCTGGTAGGGGTCTGCGTAGAGTTTGTCAGCTGTCGTTCGATTGGTTGCGGGAACCCCCCCCCAAAAAAAAACCGGGCTGCGATAGCCAGAAAAAATGCTGCACATACCTCTGTGTCCACGGCCGTAGTTCTGCCGTCCGCTACGCTGATCCCTGCCATCCCGGGCCGAATCCTGCGTCCAATCCGCCAACTTTCCAAGTTTGTCGCTCTTAGAGAACGGTGCGTACGGCGCGCCTTCGAAGGAGAGGGCACTCGTGCTGGTCGCGGCCGCGGGCGGGCCCCACGTCGAGGACACCGGTGGCAGCGAGGGTAGAGCGAATGGCGAGGTTGGCGCCATGTTTTCGTGCTTCTACGATATCAACTGATGTTGGTTGAGAGATCTCGGGGGAATTGAGCCTTGAAAGAAAAAGCCAATCGGGGGATGGAAGTTATGTGCTAAATGATGAATGATCAAGCAAGATCTTGGGTCCTTTACGCTTGTTTCCGATGATGCGCGTTGAAAAAAAAATAATTTTCTGTGGTCGATCTCGCTAGGACTGCGCGTGGGCCACTTGCGGTGGTAAATGGCAAATGGCGTGTGCGCTATTCCGGTATCCACCAAATCTGCAGACATGTACAATTCCATTATCAATCGTGTAACAACTGCATTCACGGATTGTTTAGCTTGTTCCTTATTCATTTCATTGAGACATAATTTCCATTTTCATAGAGTTAACAAGAGATTGAACCTGCACAGTCATATGTTCCACATCCAAACCGCAAGATGTATCCCCGGGGCTCCAAAGACCAATCAACAAAATCGACACACAATGCGCAATGATTATTCTTAGCGAAAAAAAAAGACACACATTAATACATATACCCAAAGCAACAAAAGAAAACAATTATTGACAACGAAGAGAAACATTTGCAAAAAAAAAAAAAAAACATTTGCATGGGGCATAACAAAATTTCATGACACATAAAACCAGATCCTGTTACACCTGACCAGTCTATCCCCCACCTTGCACCGCTAAATAAAATAAAACAAGAGACAAAATACTGGAAAAAAAACTTTGAATGGAGCATGAGATGATAATGATGCACGTTCACTTGAGAGAGGAGGAGGATACTTTTCGAGATGACACGGGCGACCCGGCGGCAGATCTGTAGCTCACGATAGATGGCGGTAACGGTTGCTGCTCGTCATCGTCGTGTATCTCTGACAGCGCGTTGATCGGCGCAGACGTAGTGAGCGGCGAGGAAGGAATCGATAGATGAGACACATTCCGGGAGGGCGAGACGTTTCTATACAAACTCGAACTGCTAGAAGAAGTACTGCAAGGTGAACCAGACCGCTTGACGTGGTTGAGAGATATGGCTGCGCCCAAAGAGCTGACTGAGGCGTTGCGCGGCTTGACGGGCGACGGCTCGACTAATCCCGACGGTTGCACAGGTACCACAGGCGACTTCATCTGCTCGAGGTGCTCTGACTTCAGGCGCTGGATGACATCCTTATTCGCCTTCTCCAGGACCGGCAGGTTCTTGAACGAGAACGAGCCAAAATCGTCCGCACCCACCGGCTCACTCAACCTCCGCGTCCGACGGCCCCGGAAGTGATGCGGGATATGCAGAGGTATCAGCTTGGACGCACGGCTAGACGCGACAGGCACAGTGGCATTGCTAGTCAGGCTCCCTGACGAGTCCTTCCTGCTGCTCGTTCCACTGCTCGACTCACTGTCCGTCACAGCATTAGATACGTCTCTACTCTTCCCGTCTCCCAGATCCTCGGTATCTTCCTCCGGGAAAGTCTGCAGCGTCGCGCCCCGATCGTCAAAATACGCAGTGTCCTCGTCATTGACCGGCTGCGGTATAAACGGCGCATCCTCCTCACAAATTGTGTCCCAATGAATCCCCTCGAAGAACGGATGTCGCTTAACTTGCTCAGAGGTTTCCCCGCCGAGCCGCTTCTCGGGATCAGTGTAGATCAACTTGTTGATGAGATCGATTGCCTCAGGCGACACACCCGGCGCCTCATTTTCGCTCGGCCACCCGATTCGGCGCGCGAGGATGTTCTCAAATACCTCGTCGGGAGTTGACGCGTGGAACGGCGGGTACCCGTATAAGAACTCGAATACGATGCAGCCGAGCGACCACCAGTCGCTCATCTCGTCCTGTCCGGCGCCGGTGATGGTCTCGGGGGGGAGGTAATCTGGCGTGCCGACGAATTTCTTGCCCGCACCGGCGGGATCAAAGAGCGCCATGGTCTGTGGTTGAGGGATTGGTGGCGGGGGCATCGGCGCAGAGGGCTGTGAGGATGATGGCGACGAGGTTGCCCGGTGCAGACCGAGGCCAGTGAGCGAGGTAAGTTCGCTCGAGGCTGAACTCGTCGTGCTGAACACGTCTTCGTCCTTGTGGTGTTTTGACGAGGGGACTGGTACAGCTGACGTCGACGAGGCTGTACCGTTGAGACTGAACGCGTTGAGCATCGACTGTATGGACTCACCGTTGCGCGTTGCTGAAGACGAGATCGGCGCGGTCTTGTTCGGCATGCTTTCGCCGAGCGAGCTCTTGTTAAGGGAGAAGTATCCAGGCACACCAGACAGACCGGACGGTTCTGGAGAGAATAGGGGAGTAGACCAGGGAGAAATGCCCAGTATGGCATTATTATCGAGATAGAGAGGAGTATCAAGCGAGCTCGGCTGAGAAGATATGGACATCGACCGACCGCCCATCCCATTTCCGCCGCTGAAATGACCGTGCTGGAATATATCTGGCGGCTCGATTGTGCTCGCATTGCGGGCCCTGGTTTGTCGGCCAATGAGGCCCATGCGCGAGAGACCAAAGTCGGTCATCTTCAGGTGTCCGTTCTTGTCGATCAGAAGATTGTCCGGCTTGAGATCACTGGTTACGTTAGTTACTACCGTCCAAAGCACACAAGATAGATGAGACGCACCGATGCACAATGCCCTGCTGATGCAGATTCTCGATTCCCAAAACGACTTCCGCGACATACTTCCTGACCCAGTCCTCCGGCAGCGCACACCCGAACGACTTCAACAACGCCGCACAGTCACCACCGTTCAGGTACTCCATCACGAGATAGAGGTACTCCTTACTCTGGAATGTGAAGAACAGTTTCGCGACGAACGGGCTCTCGGCCTGGGCCATCATGATTGCGCGCTCGGCCTTGACGTTCGTGACCTGGTTCTTGGCGATCATATCGGACTTTTTGAGAACTTTGATGGCAAAATACTCGCCGGTGTTTCTCTTGCGGGTTAGGTACACGCTACCGAATGCGCCGCGGCTGATCGGCTTGATGACTTCGAAGTCCTTGATGCTTGGCTGGGCGGGTCGGATCGCAGGTGTCACGGAGGACAGCAGTGGCGAGAGAGGCGGCTTCGAAAAGTCCGACGCGGTAGACGACATGCGCCTGTGGTGTCGCGAATGCTCGGGGTACGAATCGATCGGGAAAAGGAGCGGAGACGTGAGAGGCGTGAAGGACAGGTCATTATTCCCGTTGTTGCTATTGCTATTGCTGCTTTCCGACGGGAACTTTAGCTTCTGAGTGAGTAGCGGTGATTTTGAGAACGAAAGCGACGGCGATTTCTGTCGATGTGGAGATCCGAAAAAGAGGTTTGAGGTGCTCTTGCGTGCTTTGAGAATGCGGCTGTTCATCTCAGGTTCGCTGACTGGCGAGTCGGCCTTATCGCGGAGATACACGAGCGAAGAACGGCTGCTGTCGCTATCTGCGCCTGCATCGTCCTGAATGGTCGATTTTCGAGATTTTGGTCTAGTGATGGACGATATGAAAGATCGCGGCGTCATCGATTCGCGCGGCGAGGATCCAGAAGCCACAGACATGGTGCTGGAATTGTATCCCCCGAGACTAGGCGACCGCTCCCGCTCCCGCTCATCCCGGAACAGCCTGTCATGCACGTCGTACCCGGAGAAAAATCCGAGCTCCTCGATATCAGACGGTGTGTCCTCACCACCGCTCTCGGCGGCCTCATCCAGCTCCTGCTGCTGCTCGATGATCTGCGACACCGTCTCCTCGATCGTCTCCTGCACCAATACGCTCAGCTCGCGCTGGATTTTCTCCGAATAGGTAATCGTGTTTCCCAAGCGCAGGACCGCCTCAACTTTCGCTTTGGCGAAACGCTCCGTATCGCGGCACAGCAAGGCAAGCCCCTCGTCCTCAACAGAGGTCGGATTACGCCATGACAGGACTTGCCTTAATTTCGTCTCCGACTGCGGCGAGTGCACTCGAATCTGGTAGCCGCCCTCACCGTCCACGGAAAGCTGGTTGTCCCGCAGAGCAGGCGTGGTGACTTCTAGCGCTAGGTCGCACAAGTCGAGAATCAATTCCAGTATGCGCAGCGGCGACTTGTGCGCCTTGCCCAGATGCTTCAGCGGCGACAGAGAGAACTTCTGTGACGGCGAGGACGGCGACGACGACGATGCCCGCGCGGCCGATATCAGGTGCCCTCTATACTGGGGTGCCGGTTCGTCATGCGCACGCAGGTGCCCCTCAGTCTGCGCCACGATGGCAACAAGCGCAGTCCTATGGTCGCGCAGAATGTCCTGAGAGCTCTGGACCTCGCTCTCGGCCTTGTGCTCGACGAGGCAGAGCTCCGAGTGCCGCTCGAACCACCACGGTTGGATCTGGCGCTCGCAGATGCGGCACATGATTGGATCTTTCATGGGAGAGGTCTCAGGATCGGTGATGCCAGATCGGGTCAGTTGGGAGATGTAACCTGCGAGGACGTCGGCGCCGAACCCGAGAGAGTCGATGAGTGTCTGGGGAAGGCCTACGACAGGGCGTAGTGGCTCAATGTAGGGTTTGAGAACCCACATGGACTAAATCCGTTAGCTTGGTGACCAAATGCAAAAATTAAGTAAGTAACGCCGAGAACCATACGTAAATTGGTTCCAAAGTGTGACGATCAAAGATAATGAGGCCCTGTCCTTCCATCTCAAGCGTCTTCGGCGCAGGCGATTCGACGCCTAATTCGGACGCGTCAACCGCGCTGCCTGAGTCGGGCGGGCTCATGCCAATGAATTCGCCGTGGATGATGGGCGTGGCGGTCGATATGGTCGGGATGGCAGACGAAGCCGGCGACGAGAGGCGCCGCAACATCACAGTGCCCCTGTTGCTGCTTATGGAGGCAGGAACGGAAGCGCACTTCTTAGGAACGCCGGGTACGTCTTCCTCGCGTACATTGGAGAAACGAGGCGAGTTCTGGGAGGACGCGGTTGTGGACGCAGACCTGGAAGTGTCGGCTGTGGTAGTGCCAGTTATGGGCGACAACTGGCGCTGAAAGTCCTCTGCGTCCTGTGCTAGATCTCCGCGAACAGTAGCGAAGCGCACACGATACGAGCTGTTGTTCTCCAGCATTGCATCCGTGGCCTTCTGGAAGACATCTTTGTCACCTACCAGCGCGTCCGCGATAGGCTTACCGACAAGCTCCTGAACATCGACACCAACGAGCGAAGTCCACGACCTGCTTGCCCAGATAACATTGCAGTTGAGATCGAGTTCCAGAATGACATTAACATGGTGGGCGCGCATATACTGGAGTCCATCACCAACGCTGATAGACCCCGAAATCGACCTCTCGCGCCGCGGACTGGCAAACGCGCTGCGTGCGCTGCGCGCACTGCGTACGGAGTCGTGTCGCGACACAATTCCACCCGGAGGAAGCCGGCTCGTGGGAGAGATTGACCGGCTCCGCGCGCCACCATCAGAGGCGCTGTTGTCTGTGCGGAGCGATCGAGATCGCGACGCATGATCCATTTGCATTGTTCGTCGATCGATCACCGGCGGAATCGCGCAGTGACGAGCTGAATAACACAAATGCGAAATAAGAGGAAGGCCGTAGCAGGTTTAATCTGTACCTACAGATACCTGCCCAGCATATTGGACCTCGACGAGGGTATAAAATCGGGAGTCGAGAGTAATTGCGGCGCGATTCACGTGTAATTCGTCGACAATTGAGTCACAGACTCACGTTCAGACACGATAATGGTAGTATATAGCTGAAAGACCGATATAAAGTATCCTAGCGAGAGAGAGGCAGAAAGGGGCGTGCTGAAGAGATCATTCAAGAAATGATGTTGAACCTGGGAAAGGCGGTTAGGGGAACACCCTCCTCCTCCGGCTCCCCCCCCCCCCCCCAAAGCCGCGGTCGCAGTCTGTCGCGGGTCGCGGTCGCGGTCGTCGTGGTCGTCGCGCATACGCTCACATGTTACATGTTAGCCCACCAACGCCGTTCGCCTCACCCGACCCGATCGTCACACCTTCCACATTCGACCAGTTCGCGCTTTGCCCTTAAAAATCGCCCTAATCGTCCAGTTCGACCGCTACGATACCCACGATACCACGATACCACGATACCGACTACGTTTCGACAACACCACCCATTCGACCAAACAGCTTTCTGCTTTTACCATTACCGTTCAGAGCGGTTGCCGTCACTATAAATTGCACTTGCCCAATATACTTCGCGATCTGCATATCAATGCAGAAAGAAAAGTGGGCAGACTGATCGGCCGCTTCCGACGTCCGTATCGCGCACGTTGCCGAGTGCCACGTGCCTTGATTGGGCGTAAGCGCAATATGATTTCCCTGTTAACACCGTAGAGCTCAAGACACATGTCTCTCGCGTGTGAGCACAGCTCTGCAAATTGGCACCTGCTGACCCCGAAATCCTCGACGCCACGCACACGGTTTCCTCTATTCGCCACCCAAATCTACGCGTAAAACCAGACGATGTATTACTACTGTACCTGCAGCACACTAAGCATATAGATTTGGCTAGCTTACAAAGCGCGGTTTGCACCGTCCGGTCTTGGGTTCGGTTCCGCACAGGCATTGTGTTGGGCAGTGTTGCGTAGTCTGTAAGAACACTCGGGGAACTCGGACTCGTGGGACAGTACTGATCAACGCGTCTCGCTCCTCGCGCGGGGTTGGCTTCTGTGGCAGGAGGGGTCGGGTTTAAACCGACCGCTGGCAGGTCCCGGGGCTGCCGAACGCGACGCGTTCGAGTTGAGTGTCTTCGTTCCATCAATGTAAATCTAGACTGTGGACTAGATGCGGGGAAAAGTTAAGTGTGCGGATGACGGAATTCTCCCCGCCCCGGGCGCTGCTGTCTCACGTCCCTGATTATTTATTTTTTTTTCTCGCTCGGTCTTGATCTTGATCCCTTCAGCTTTTCTCGACACGGTCCACTTATTTTTTTTTTTGTCTGTAAAATGACTTCATGTCTCATGGATGTCCATCTGATACTATTATCTATATTGTGCGTGTGCAACTCGTGAGGGACGGCTAATCGCGTTACTGTATACTGGACCTACCCGACCTAGGGTTCAGGAAGGTCGATGCCGAAAGGAGGGTTAGGGGATATTGTGTCGCGGGTAAACTGTAGACTGTAGCTGTGGGTTAGGGTGTCGTCGCAACGGAATCAGTGATATTCCGGCTGCATGAGGTTGTCTGGGTGATAGATTTTTGTTTACCTGTTCGATGTCAATAATCCTCATCTCGAGACGTCTCAAGTTCTACAATACAAAACACAAACACCGCAAATCATCGGTCTATGCATTAGGACTGCGACGATCTTTGCAAAAGTTTATTGCTCCATTCTTGATTTGATTTGATTTGATTTGACCGGTTTATGTCACCCGTTCTGCTTATAATTGCTTTCCAGCAGCAATTGACGGCGCCTGTTTCTCAGTCTCACATCTCTGATTTCCACGGACCTCAGCACCACCCACCAGCACTATCACCATGAGCATGGATCGCCGCGGCTCCTATATATCCTCACAGCTGACCGTCATCAACGACAAGCTGCAGCTCCTCTACGACGAAATTGGTATCTCCGAAGATGAGCGATGCGCTCGCGAACGCAACCTCTATTCCGCCGTCTCTCATGCGCTCGAGCAGCAGGTCGACGAGGTCACTGTCGAGAAGGAGCAGCTGTACAAGGACTGCCTCGACTTGCGGGAGCAGCTTACGACGATGATGGCCGCGCTGCAGGGTGTCCCCGACTTCGACGTCTCCGCCAGCGGCGATCTGCAGATCAAGCCACCGTATTTGGCGACGTTTGAGCGATTGAGGGGGAAGCACGAGGTGCTGCAGGGGCTGTATTCGCAGAGATACGAGCGCGCACATGGTAATGCGAGGAGGATGGGAACAAAACTCCATATGTACACCAAATTGCTAACTCCTTTTCCTCCAGAACTGTTCGGCCATCTTCACGCGTTCTGCAAAGTCATGGACGGCATCGAAGTCAAGGGCAATTTCGTCACGCTCGACCCCGACACCCTCAGTCTCACAAACGGCAACATTGCCACGCTGGAAGCAGAAGTTCAGCGGCTCTCGGCAGAGTACGAGCGGCGCGTGAGAAAAGTCCAGGAGGACGCGGCGCAGGTCGTGACCCTGTGGGCGCAGCTCGGGACGTCGCAGCACAACATTGATCGGGACATTCTGGCGTGCTACAAGGACAAACCCGAGGCTCTCGGGTTGGCAAACAGAGATTTGGAGAGATTGAGGGCGAAGAGGGAGGTCTTGCAGCAGGAGAGGGACAGCAGGATGAACAGGTTGTCCATCACGAAGGCCGCCGTTCAGCATTTGTGGAACAAGTTGTCTGAGGATGAGACAATCATTAAGGCGTTTGACAGGGCGAATAGGGGCATTGCTTTGCACGTCTTAGAAGCGGTGAGTACCTGCTTTGAGCTTGATCTGTTTCCAACGTGAAAAACCTAACGCGCAGCAAGTACGAACAAGAACTAGCACGACTTAACGAAAAAAAACGCGACTACATGCACATATTCATCCAAGACGCTCGGCAAACGCTGCAGAAACTCTGGGACAGCCTCTACTACTCTGAGGACGAAATGCTCGAGTTCACCCCGGCGTGGACCGATATATTCACCGACGCCTCCCTCGCGGCACATGAGTCCGAGATCGCACGGCTAGAGCAGCTGCTGCATGAGCGGAAGCCCATATTGGCGCTCATAGACGCGTACCGCGAACTTCAGCAGAACGTCATTGAGCTCGAGCAGTCACAGCAGGACGCGTCGCGGCTGATGTCGCGCGGAGCCGGTCGACGCGATCCTAGTAGGTTGCTGAGGGAGGAGCAGATGCGCAAGAGGATTGCCAAACGCAAACCGAAGATCATGAGCGACTTGATGGTCGCATTGCATAAGTGGGAGAAGGAGAATGACAGGCCGTTCATGGTCAACGGGGAGAGGTTCCTCGACGTGCTGCGCGACGAGGAATTGGACGCGAAGGCACGATATATTTGTTTTTCTTGATTCATCTGACAAGTTTAGCTGACAAAGTCGTGCAGTCTCAGAAATCGCGGCGGACTCCGGCGCGTCCCACAGCTTCGTCGGTGTCTCGCACAACATCGATCGTTCGCCCGAGTGCTGCTGCTGCTGTAGAGAAGCATGAGACCCGCACACCGCTACCGCCCTCTTCTCGACGCAACCCGCTCCAGGTCCGTGATTCGCAGCAGCAGAATATGCAACCTCCTCCGAAGCAGCCTAATTTCCTGGGAGCAAAATCGGCCGTCGATTCCCTGAAAAGATCCCTGCGAACCGTTGACACCAACTCCCCGCTGTACAAGCCAAGTTCAACTCTCAGGTACCCCCCAGACACGGGAAGCTCGGGAAGCGATCGATCGACCAGCACATGCTCCAGCAATAGCCCTCTCCGCACAAAAGCAGCCCAACAGCGCTCCATCTCTGCCTCGGCGTCGATTCCGGCCCTGTCGAACCTCACCCTGGATGACTCACATCAGATGACGAAGAACCAGGCCGTGCGTGCAAAGACGGCAATTGGAAATTACAGGCCAGTATCGCAGGTCGGAAAGCTACCCGTGATGGCGAACAAGGTCGCGGAAAGCACGCCAAAGAAGCAATATCTCTCTGTCGAGAAGCGTCGGCCATTGGGGATAAACAGAGATACTACGCCGCGGCACACGTCGATGAAGCCCTCGATCAGCAATATCGTGTCTGGTTATAACCCGAGCGGCAGCAGCCATATACATATACACAAAGAGAACGTCCCGATCATGGACATGGCCTTCAAACAGGATGAAATGTGTCTTTCTCGGGACGACGTCTACGTCGACAGCAGAAAAGCTCTTCAGAGCGATGACGACTTCGTGGACGACTATGACGACGAGTATGCCTATGGAACGAATCACATTACGACCACGACGACCATGATAGCAGACGATGGTGCGCGAGCAGATTTTGACCGATTGGCTCTGGACGGTGACAGCATGCCGGCAATACTCTATGAGGCGGTTGGCGGAGCGCCCGACTCGGAGATCAGCTTTATTCACCCTCAGAGCATGCAGAGTATATTGAATGATATGGTTGATCACACCGAGGTGACCATGGATAATAATAATAATATTAATGAGGACGACTGCTTTTAATTACTACGATACCTTTAGCTAAAGCAGTTGGGAGTCACGTGTGAAATATAAAGATTTCTTTGCTGTTGCGAATTTGATCTTGGTCATCCTTGTACCAGTTTGATCAATTACGGTGTTCAGGATATTTATTATTATTTAAGAATTGTATAATGTTATACCGTTTGGTACTGTTGAACCCATATCTAAACGAACGTACTCACTCTCCAGAATACCCTTTGTCAAATTAGGTGATGCTTAGGCTTTGTATAAATAATAATGACGCACGGTCTGCAGCCATCTGTGCGCACGGTCGCGCCGCATTTGCAGCTGTATCTGTGCAGTAGTCACCAAAGAGGGCATCTACGTAACCACACGTGTTTTTTTCGCACCGCCCAGGCGACGCGGCCCCTGTCCCCATTTGGAAAAACACGGTGGGCTGGCTGCCACTCCATCCTAAAGCATTATTTGCCAGGCATCGACTTTTAAAGTACATATCACTGCGATTGCATCAATTACATCCGTTCTCCTTCGATTCAGCAATTCTTTGGCAAACAGAGGTAGTTTGGAATCCGTTCAATCAAAACCTGAGCGCGAGAAAGCCATTTTGCGCATCGTCACCCCGGCAATGTCCTCCAAAGAACAAGAAGCATCCGCCGACGAACTTTACGAGCTCGCCCCGGAGCCGGTCCCCGAATATTCCGAATTCGTGACCAACGAGAAGGTCGCGCCGGCGCCAGCATCCCCATCAGTAGCACACAGCTCGGGCCGCGAGCGCATGTCCTCTATGACCGGCGTGCTCAATTCCTCCCCCGACGCGCCCGTGTCCCCCAAATTAGACAGGGTGAGCAGCAGTAATCCAGCATTCTCTCCGCCTCCTATCGGAGAGGAGACCTCGCTTTCCGAACTAGTACCCACGCCGCCACCAAAAGAAGAAGATGATGGAGCGGCCGCAGCAGCGCCTCCACCACCGCCCCGCCCACCACGTCCCCTCTCGCCCTACGCCCAGGCCGAAAAAACACTCAAGGAGGCGTTTCCGAACATCGACGCGGTGATGATCCGTGCGGTATTGGTCGCGAGCGGGGGTCAGTTGGATCCGGCGTTTAATGCGTTGCTGAGCATGTCCGATCCGGGATTTGAACCTGAGAAGCCGGCGCGGCCTGTGGCAGCGCCTGGTGGAGGGAACAGAGAAAGCAGGACGAGCGTGGCGATAAACCAGGTGGAGGCAGACGAGGCGTATGCGAGGAGGTTGGCGGAGGAATTGAATGGGGTCAGCGGTGCCTCGTCGAGGAAGCGGGAGCAAAGACCGCAGCAACGGCAGCAGCAGCCACAACCCAGAAGGGAAGAGTATAGGCGGACGGCGAGTGGTAGTCGGTACAGCGATTACGACGGGGAGGGATACTACGATGACAGGAAGGAGTGGTCGTTCTTTGACGACGATCTCCCCATCATCAAGGAGAACTTCACCAAGGGCTTCAATGATACGAAAGCGAAGGTGAACGAATGGGTCGCCAACTTCAAGAAAAAGCTCGATGGGGAGGATGGCGCGACGGATCACTACACGACCGATGGCGCGGGACGGGCGTATTCATCGACGGCGAGACCGGCGCGTTATAATTATAATATCGGGAGACAGCATTCGTACGATAATGACCCAACCGAGCTGGGCGATAACTTCTCGCATCTGAATTTGGTCGATAATGCCAATGCGCCGCCGCCGCCGAAGCCAACCCGACCGAACAAGTCGTCGTCGTCGTCGCCGTCGTATCGCCCACTTGCCAACAGCGACTTGCATAGCACGCGCTCGCCGCCGGGGAGGACCCAGACATTCTTGCCAGATGACGAAGATGACTTGTATACTGGTCCTGCACCGTTACCATCGCGGAGCAGTGCTACAGCGGCCTCTGTGGCAAGGACGACGTCCTCGCCGTCTCGATCTTCTTCAAAGTGGGAGCCGTTGAAGGCCGTGGAGCCGGTCCCGGACAAGGACCCGTTCTTTATTGGCGACAGTGACGACGAAGGCGCGCCGGCGGAGGCGACGAGAGCAAAGGCCGAGAAGACGGTGCGATTTGCGAAGGATATGGAGTAAGGCAGGAAAGAAAGTAGACATATATAGACCTGGAGTGGAATAATCGTCGGGCGAAGCTGAAATATGGATATGCTTTCTTTTTGTCTTGATGTACAATTTGTTAGGCTTGGTTGTTTTCGCTTGCAATATATATAATGACGCTATGAATGACTTGGCCAGTAGAAAAGGTTATTATATACAAAAAAACACGTCGAAGCGTGATTAAGTTCCATAGTAAAATACAATATGCACACCCCTAACCGCTAAATATTTTTAATTCATTTTTAAGTTCAGCTGTCCGACTGGATATCGACCGGAGACGGCTTCTTGATTGAGTCCTGAACTTCGACGAAGGCGTTCTCAGGTCCCGGGACGGGTCCTACAAAGAAATGTGTTAGATTAGACATCCGGCAATTTGGCATCTCAAGGTTCTAACCAACCTTTCACAAGGAGGAGGCCATGTTCCGGGATAACCTTGACAACCCGGACATTCTGGATTGTGACGTTCTGCGCACCCATATGGCCCGCCATCCTAAGCACCAGTTAGTACGCTCACCGTCAGAATCACATCGCGAACTCACTTTTTTCCCGGCAAAACGCGACCTGGGTCCTGACTCTGACCCGTCGAACCTGCCGAACGATGCGAGAGCGACACACCATGCGACGCGGGCAGACCCGTGAACCCGTGCCGTTTCATGACACCTGCAAACCCCTTCCCCTTGCTCACCGCCTTTACATCCACAAACTGGCCCTCAACAAAATGGTCGGCTTTGATCTCCCTCGCGAGTGGCAACAGGCCGCTCTCATCTTTGACCATGAATTCCGCGAGCTTGCGCTTCGGCGGCACCCCTGCTTTGGCGTAATGGCCAAGCAATGCCTTGCTGATGGCGCGGGCGTTGCGCGCGCCGGCGCCGACCTGCACCGCGTAGTACCCGTGGTCCCTTGCGTTCTTGGTGTACGTAACCTGTGCGCGATCGATGTGGAGGATGGTGACGACAGTGCGGGTGCCGTCGGGGTTGTAGAGCGACATCATGCTTTTCTTTTGCGCAAGAGTGCCGGTTCGGAGTGGGAGCTGTTTCCGCGAGAGGGCGGCCTGCGGGGAGTCGAGAAGCACCGGGAGAGGAATCTCGGAACGCTTGAGGCGGCGAGTGGACGGGTCGGCGGGGAGGACGGGAAGAGTGGAAGAGATGGGGGTGACGCTAGGCGAGGCGGAGGTGACAGCGACGTCGGGGAAGGAGGACGTGGTGGTAGAGGAGAGCGCTCGGAAGGGCACAGAGGCTGGTGCCTGTGCCAGCCGCAGAATGATGGAGGAAAGCGCAGCACCCTGCGTAGAGCGTATGGCAGTGGCGGCAGCTACCATTGTGGCGGGTCTCGTTCGATGATGCAATTGTGCGGGCGAGAAGTCGATTCTGCGGTGACGGAAGTGGGAAAAATTGAACGCCGTCCAATTCGCGATGGCGGTGCGGCGGTGGTGGCGGTGCGCTGCCAGCGACGGAAGAGTTCATGCGACTCTGGTGTACGGTACCTTGCATTCAGATCATCCTGCCTCCCCAACTGCCAAAGACGACATATAGCGCCTCTATACTTTTCTATAAGGAATATAGACATCTGACTGGAACTATCCGCCCTCACTCTGTGCCCGACGCATACAGCAGAGTAGATAACACGGGTGACGATGTCCTTCTACCGCCGAACATCGCTGCTCCTCCAGTCCCACGGCAGGTCTAACTCAGCTCTACTGCAAATCCTCCTCCAGCGGAGTCTGCCGACCACCTGCAGCATCCTCAGCTTAAACACTGTTCGGTACAATGCCACCGTCTCCCCTTTCACAACTGGCAAGTCCGACACGCCAAAATTCAAAGTCTCGGTCGACCGGGATCTTCCCGGTATGCCACCCCTCACCTTCTTCCCCTTTATACCCGTTCTATATGCAATTTGTACCCGCTAACTTTGCTCACTCTCCACAGAAATCCGCTCACGCACCCCGCGCCTTTTTCTATACTATACCATCTTCTTTTCCATCATGGGCGTGATCTCTCTAGGCTTCTTCAACTACGAACGACAACAATCCCCCATCGTCGCGTCAACCCTCTACTCCGTCCGTCGCAGTCCCAACGCGCGTGACCTCCTCGGCAGCAACATCCGCTTCCGTGACGCGGTCCCATGGATCTCAGGCTCGCTGGATTTCCTCCATGGTAATGTCGATCTGTCGTATAAGGTTATTGGGTCATCAGGCGTGTGGGCGACTCTCCATTTTCGGAGTATCAGGCGCGCAAAGGGCGAGCCGTTTGAGCTGGTGACGTGGGAATTGGTAGCGGAGGATGGGCGGCAGGTGAACTTGTTGGTCGAGGATGAAAGACCGTTGATTGCCGTTGAGGAGGCAGATAGTTTGTTGGCAAAGCAGTAACACGGTTCTTGTAGATAGACCATACTTCGGTTTCTTGTACGTGTGATATTGTATGTCATTGCGAAATATACGTAAAATACAAAAACAGCATATGACCATGTACGAACGAAACTCACATAAAATACACAAGTATTGAAGAGATCCCACAATAGATATATCACACTTTCGACAGTGAAAGAAGGTTTTGCACCGGTCAATATGTCAACAGCCCAGTCAGATTTCTATTTACAAAGACCCGCCCACGTCTTTTTTCACATATTCTTCTCGTCTTCTCTTCCACGAAGAACAGCGCTATTTAATTACATGTCAATCGTCTCGTTAAATTCCAGTATCTGCTCGTCCCGAACACCGTCAATCCCAGGCCCGCCGGCGTACCTGTCAAACTTACTATTCTGAGCTACGAGCACGAGTCCGGACACACGGATACTTTCCATGAGCGCGGGTACCATATTCTAATTACACATTAGCAACTCTGAATCAAAATCGTACATAGCAGAATGTGTGAGATTGAATGACATACCAACAGCCGCGAAACGCAAATCAATCCCATCAGATTATTGTTACTAGCAAAAGTAGACGCCTCTCTAAGCGAGCTGCACCTTCGATCCTCCACCACTGCCCCTGCCGCCTGCACCGGCAAGTCATGGGCGCTCGTGAACCGTAGGTCGGCGGATTCCTCTGTGAGATTGATGCAGAAGAACACAGGGTAATTTGGCTGTTTCCAATTCAGTACCGTGCACAAGTTCGGGTGGTGCGAGCTGAAAATGAGTGAGCGGTTGCGCGGGGACGACGACGGCGCCGTAGCTGTCTGTTTCCTGACATGTCGCGCGTGATCGAATACCACACCGAGGATGGCATCGACATGGCAGTTGAGGTCCGGCATGGCAGCCGTGACGTTGAGGAACTGCTGTTCAATGTCGGTAGGGTATATGATGCAGAGATCGAGGTTGATCTCGAGCGGGAGGAGCGTGAGCGCGTCGGCGAGTGAGAGATACGATAAGTAGAGTGCCTCGAAGGCGTCGGATGAGCTGTGAGCTGTGCGGACGCGATCTCTAGATGCGGCAGTATTGCCGTCGCAGGAGCCGAGAGCCTGGAACTGCGCAAAGGTGATATTGCAAAGTGGGATACCGATCCCCTCTACTTCGACAGTCCAACAGGGGTACACCACCGGCACGAAGTCCTTGGTAAGCTGGACAAAGATCCTGGCATAGCATCCCGACAGTGAGGACGCAGTGACAAGGGAATGCACCTGCGTCTGCGCAAGGTGGTGATGGTTACTATTGAACGACGACCCTGCCGCCGGGGGCGCAGCAGCCTGCGGCCCCATCCCAACCATCGTGGCCCCCAGTGAGGATGACAACCCGCTGCTCAACAGCGCGCCTGTGTTCCCGCCGCCTCCAATCACGGACGCAAGCGACGACGGCACTGTAGGCGTCCCAGCCTCAATCTGACTAGTCGACTTCCAATATACGTCCAAGTTCGTAATCTCCAGTGGCGTGCCCTGGTACGGCTTTATGACGTTGAACTTGAACGTTAGGTCGCCAATCACCTGCAGCCGGAGATCGAACAGCGGTAGTGTACATTGCCCGCTGCCTGTGGGTGCCGTGCAGAAGACGTGCGGAAGGGCGACCGTTTTGGCGATGATGCGCGAGCCAAATGTCGGGAAAATCTCAAAGTCAATGGTGAATTCATCGAGGTTGTCAATTTGGAAGGACAGCGTCCGGGAGTCGTCGGCGAGTGGGAGGAGGAGGCTGCGCGGGATCACGTCGAGAAGCTTGGAGGAGATAATGAGCTTCGCGGCGGGGATGTTCGAATCCGAATAGAACTTGACGGGAGGATGGGCGGTAGAATGTGGCTGCGTCAGCGTGGGGGTGGTGTTAGCGGACGAGGCGGTTGGTGGGCCCGTCGCGAGCGATGCATTAATGACTGATGGTGTAGTGTCGAATGATATCTCCACGAAAGTCTTCTTGTCCAGGAAATTGTGGCCGTACCGTCTCAGTGGCAATATAGGCGGCGGCAGCGACAAATCAGGAATCGCATCCGAGTCGCCAATATCCATCGCGCCGCCGTAGTCCACTACCTCTTGCGGACGTGACACCTCGCCATAGCTCTCCAGTCCCTTCATATGGTGGCCGTTGCTATTCGGCAAAGGCATACCAGACGGTCCCACCTGCTCACCTTCCTCTTCAGTTCTTGCATCTAATAGTAGTCTCATGCAGTCAAGATGTCCTTCCCATGCTGCATAGTACAGAGGCGACAAGTTCTTCTTATCCACAAACGTCAGATCTGCACCTGCGTCCAACAATGACTTGACAGTATCGACGTGGCCCTCACCAGCGGCGTAGAACAGCGCGATCCAGCCGTTCAGCTTATCCACCATATTGATATCTGCACCAAAGTCTTTCAGCAACGGAATGAGCTTGAAGTGTCCTGCCTGTGCGATCAGATGCTGCGGGTACAGTCCCTCCGCGTCCGCGATAATGGCTGCGTTCGATTTTAAGAGCATCTCGGTAATGGTGTACAGACCCTTCTGGCATGCCATGCTCAGCGGGATGTAGTCCTGTTCACTGGCCGGATCGACACGTACACCACATGCGATTAGCCCCGCAACACACGTTGGGTGGTTTTGCGAGATTGCAAATAGCAAGGCCGTGAAGTTATCCTGATCCAACGCATCTATCGGCGCACCCGCCGCCAGCAGTGGTTTAATCATCCCGGCTCGTCCATGTATACACGCATAATGCAGCGGTGTCCGGCCGTATATATCCGATGCAGACGCATCCACCGCGACAGTCTCCTGATGCTTCAGCATCAACTCAAAAACAATATTCCTCCCCGCAATCGCCGCCTCATGCAGCACTGTCCTATCATTCACGTCGTCTTTTGCCGCTAAATTGACCAACCCCGTAGCAAACAATGCATGCAGCGTCGCATCTGTCGCCTCCTTCGAAATCGACTGTAAAAAGATTCGCGTGAGCCGCTCGTGCGCGTCCGGAGTTTGCTGAAGCCGGGAAATCCATTCCTCGATCGCGCTCTCACTCTCCCGTGCCACGTTCCGCAAAAACTCCGCGTCCAGTTCCTCATTTGTTCGCTCGATTTGTGACATATCAGACAACTTGTGATCGAAACTGACGTCCTCGCCGTCCGCCCAGGCTTCCAACTCGAGGAGAGACGTCGTCGCGAGGTCGGAAAGCTCGGCGATCTCCTCGCGATGGAAGACAGGCTGGACTTCAACCGCCGTAGAAAGGTAGAGTTCTTTGGTTTGGGATTTGGAACGCTTGTCCCATTTCTTGAGGGCTTTGGAGAAGCCCGTCGCATTCAGTTCCACGAATTGCTGCAGTTACTGTGTTAGTGAATTTAAAGAAGTAAACGTAGTCCTTTTGGACTCGAAGGTGCCATCACACCTCTAATTTGTCAAGATCCCTTCGGAACCGGAAAAATCCTTCGTACAGGGCGATGAAAGTAGCCGAAGTCTTGAGAACCGCGCCGAGTTTCGACTTTGCGGTCTTTTTCTTCTCTAATAGCGCGGCAAGACGGAGTTTAAGCTAAGTTACTGTAAGCCCACCCCAATAGCAAAATTGCGGGGAACACGGAAACAGACCTCGGCCTCTTTCTGCAAGTAAAACGCGTTCACTTTCTCGAGTTCGCGTTCCTAGACACCAGATACCGTCACGTTAGAGATCCATTGCAAGTTCGCAAACCTACCTCCTCCTCCTCCTCCTCCTCCTCCTCCTCCTCCTACACCCCTCGCCCTTCTCTTTCTCTCTGATTCCGGCAGCGACAACATACCAATCTGAAAAAGAACGTCACTTTATGCGCCTGCAACGTCGCCTCAATATCTGCCTGTCTCGCATTCTTGTTATTAGGATCATAGCCCAGCGAATTTATGAGCTGCAGAAGTTGTTGTAAGTTAGCACAAAAGTGAGCGTATATTTAGATTCCATTTTAGCTTGGAGGAATGGTCACCTTCTTGAGCGCCTTGTAATTAATGAAGTAGTTGGCGTACTCGGGCAACTCTAGCTGCCGCTTGGCGAGATATTTCCCGAATTTCCTGTGGACGGTTAGTACAACGCAAGTCCCTTCTTGACAAAATGTCAACTACCCCCAATAAATGAGGGTACTGTGGAGCAGCATTAAAATTTTGTGAACGTACATTGCGACTCAGTGAGAAACGAGAACGAACACTGGGATCGTATGAAAACCGATTTGTGGTGCGAAAACCTTGAAAAAGTAAAATGTTGTGTGGTCTAGTAGAAAGAGCCGGTCTAAAGGAAGGCTATAAAGGTCTAAGCTTTCCTTTTTTATACTTCGAGACCTGATCGCTACAGGCAACCTTGAAGCCCAGAGGAAGGGCCGTTGTCGGAAGAATTGCGTTAGATAGGTTCGATGAAGGCCTAGGCTTTCTTGAAACACGGATTCCGTCGGTTGCCAGCTGGGGGAGACGCGAAATACCGAGGCGGATTTGTCCACCGGTAGTTTGGTAGGTAGGTAGCGTGTAGTTCGCTAGCTGGTAACTAGCCGTGTAGGTTAAATTTCAGGAGACGAGGACCGCCGAGTCGGTGGATGCGTATACTAGTAATGCAGTCGAGATGACGCACACCAGGCGAAAGACGTGGTTGCTAGCCAAGCGCAGGACTGTCAAGTGTCACCGGCGGATCTGAGGTAGAAACTGTGAACGTGACCGTGATCGTGATCGTCACCGGCAATGCCACTCTGCAGACAGACGTCACTGCTGTCGAAGTCGGGCAAACACAAATACTGAAGTTAAGTACTGTAGCGAGAAGGAGAAGCAATCGCAAGCGTCTCAGCAGCCAGCAGGATGCGCCAAAGGCATAGTACAAGTAAACGAAATGGGCGAGAGGGGGACAGCGAGCGAATGAGCGGACATGCAGGCAGCAGCGGAGGGGTCGTGTGGCTTATTGGTCGACTGGTTGGAGGGGCGTGAGGGGTGATCGGAGCGTAGGACGCTTTGTAGGTAGTCGAGACAAGATGGCCGATGAGCTTGAACTGTTAGAGCTCCTGAACCTTTTAAAGTTTGTCGAACGAAGAGAACACAAGATAACGGGCAGTACTGTGTCGTTACTAATTGCTGTATATACAGTCAGTTGACCGAACTTCTTAGGGTCTCTGAGACTCTGGGGCTCTGGGGCTTTTTCAGTTGCCTTCATTGCCTCGCTGGATGCGGCACCGATGAGTGCCTGTTCGGGCACTGGATGCCCGCGATGCTCGCGTAAACTAGCCACATCCCTGCAGCCAATCCAATGCGTCAGTCGACCCCACGAGCGTTGTGGAGGTGCGGCCGTGCGCCACATCCCTATGCGGCGCGTTGCTGCGCCAACTGGCGTAAACACCATCACACTACGCCAAACGATGAGAGCACTTCCCCGTCACGGGACATCATTTGCGGTTTCGTTCGAGTGCCAGTCACAACAGTAACCATCAGCGACACGACGCACCAGCAGAATGGCACCGCTACGCCGCCGAGCAAGAGCTACGAAGAAGAAATCTGCGCATCAGATACAGTCGCGGACGCAGGAGCCGCAAATAGAATTTGCCGATGGATTGTCGGATAATAAGCGGCTAGCACAAAACGACGAGATTCTTCCGGCCGAGAGCACCGTCATTTCTACGGCCTCGCCTACTTGTCCTATATATGCACAGTCAAGTACACCGAAGGCACCACTACGGAGTTCCCCGCGATTAGGCAACTCCCCAATGCGGTTCCCACTCCCACGTGACCAGACAATGGGCTCTATAATAAGCCAACGGCATCTGGGCGACCATTGCGACGTCTCTACGAATGACAAATTGAAATCAGAGCAGCTTGTCAAGCTGCAAACAGAGCGTACGTTTGTATTCTCGTCGTTTGGTGGCATTCACTTCAAAAGCATGAGAAATTGGAGCTAACGCAAAACCTAGTATCCGAGCGTCGCGAAGCCTTACGGAAGAAATACCATCTAGCAGCAAAGGCCCTAAGAGTGCGTCTGGAGATGCGGATACATCGTGTTCCGCGACATTTACGGAACGTCAAGTTGCGTGATTTACAGAGGGTGCTTGCTGAGGAGGCATGGGAGGAGAGCGGTGCTATTGTCACGCAGGCGAGGGAAGCTATCGCTGTGTGAGAGATGTACAATATGTTTTTATTTAAAAGCCTATGAATAAGGATGGGGCTTTACTTTGGTTGTTCTTCTTTATGTACGGTTTCTGACATCCATGAACGCTTATCGAATAAATGCAATTGCTTATGCACTACTAGTATACTGAACTCTTCCTTCGCTTGATCAATGGAAACTATAAAAACAACGAAATAGCAATATCTGACTATTTGCTATGATATGATATGATACACTTAACTAAGTTTGAGAATGCGACGACTAAGTGAACCGATTTTACCGAAGGGCAATACCGGCGAAGTAATGCAAAAAGTCACGCACGCATAGCAAGCACTTTCTGCGACTATGCGACTGTAAATAATACTGCGATTGTTGCTCTGACCGCGACATAGTCTCGAAGCGGAAAAAGGACATGTACTGTACAATATGGCAATAGGAAATATGCATATATCAAATAAAAGAAAAACGAAAATATCCCATACAAATCTATGCAAACTCCATTGTATTATTCTTTGGTCCGTATCCCATTACCGACGGCGATCCTGTCCCGTTCCTCTTTGTGCGACAGCCCGCGCCTCCTCGTAAACGTCTCATAGTTTATTGTACAGCTGCTCGTAAATCGAAAAGAACGTCATATTAACGATACCCGTCCTCGCGATCGACACCCCCAGACCCCTGTACATCCTCGGATTCAGCAATCGAAACGGTCGCCGCTGTACCGTCGCGCCCGGCGGTCGTGTCAGTATGTCTCTTTGCACAATGCTCTTCATCGTGTCCACCGGGAAGACTACCGCCCACGAAAAAATGCCGCACAACCCGCCCGAGAGCGCGATGATTAGTGGGCCGGCAGTCTGTTGCGTCGGGTTGTACATGCTGAACAACTGTTTCGAGGATTCGTAGACGGAAAAATAGAGCGAAGTGCCTAGGGCGTCACGCGCGAAATGATACCGGAAACCGGAATACAGTCCTCGGAGTCCGCGGCGCTTGATGATGTCCCTGAAAGATTCGAGCGTGCCCTTGGCTTCGTATTTTGGAGGGGGGTCGGAGTCAGGGAGCGCGGCGTTGGAAGCACGCGCCATAAGCAGCTCGATTTGGGTGGAGAGCTTGGTGAACTCGAACGGGCAGGAGAACATGGCAATGAACCCTCCGGCGGTGAAGCCCGAAAGGAAGTACACCGGAAGGGCGCGCAGGAGGTTGCGTCCGGGGGTAGCCTGCTGCTCAGACGTAAGCGGCATCGGCCCCGTAGGGTCGACGATGAAATCTCTTCCGAGCACCTTATTGAACAAGTCGGTGTACGTCGCCCGGCACTGCGCATATATCGAGAAGCTTAGAGTGCGGACAATGGTCACGGAGATCATTGGCGCCCCCACACCGCGGAAAAAGCCGGAGATGCCCTCTGTGTGCTTGGTGATAGTGACGCAGTCGAGAACGGAGCGGAACTTGTAGGCTTGCATGCGAGTCTTGACAGAGTCGAAGGGGAAGCCGACAAAGGTTGACACGACGGAGGAGAGTCCGGCAGAGAGGGCGGTGTTGTACTCGCGCCGCCATTGTGAGGGTGGTTGATTACGGGACGTGCTAATGGTGGCCATGTCTGTACTATAATTGCTGCGGCTGTTGCGGTTGCTACTCCTAGTACTCCCACTGGCCAGCTGCGGTCCGTCGGACGGGGAAGCCTCCGTCTGCTGCTGCATTCAGACGACTACAGCTGTGACGGCGGTACCTACCTGCTGCTGCTGCGTGTCAGGCGAATTGCCTCAGCCAATGTGCAGTAAGGGTGCCGTCAACAATGCGCGTAAATTTGAAGTGTTGCGTAGCTAAATCCAAAGAATATAGGCGTTTGGAGTCGTTCAATATCGGTATCGCAGTGTAGCAGCGCCGAGGTTTTTGGTGGTGAGGGCCGCCATAAGAACTGGGGCACCGCCTGCAAACGCCGCCGCCCCAATCCTCGGAAATCGGTTTCGAGCTCTTTCTCCCGACGCACCCGCGTTCCGACACCAAGAGACTCGAAAAACAGCCGAAGCTCCAAACTTGTGAAAGGCTTCGGGTGGGTCATTTTATTCACCGACACGGATGGGCTGTAGATCAAGACATGGTCAGATCCATTAGCTTCTCAGTGCTGGTCGTAATGTCCTTTGACATGCCGCCGACGGTCTACTTTGCATTTAACTTGAGCTGCCACAAAGGATTTGTAACGTAAACAGAGTATAAATGGGTAGAAATACTCCAATGCGAACTTCCTGTGCAATTGTTCTCAGCCGTCCATATCGCAGTTCTGATTGACCTATGGTAAGCGATCACAACTACGGACTGGTCCACTTTCCTTCACATCGAACATTTGCCAAGCATATACCCCAACTTGATCAATTGAAGGAGTTCAGCAGTTGACTATATTGGGCATCTACATGAATTAGTTGCTTTTAGGTAAACAACGTTCGGCTGTTCGCATACTATTTATATCAATTAAAAGACAGGATCGGGAGTTGTGGCCCACCAGGGGCTCTCGCAATGGCATTTTCCATTCCACCTTAATCTTCCAACAACCTCACCACAATAATTTCAAAAATCCCCTTGGTTAGTAAAAGCACAGGACAATACGACATTTGCACTCCAAATATCGGAAGGAAGATGACTCAAATAAACCCAGATCGTTATATCGCCTTTCGGTCCAATTCCAGACAGCTTTCTCTCACTCGTAGTCCATTCCTTGCTTAGTTGGGTGAACCATCTTGCCCACTTGGAACCATTGAAGAAGCTCCAAACGAGAGATGCAGGCCGCCACAGACCTTTCCTCAGAATAGGCTGCGTACCAGTGGGGCTCTGTCTGTACCTTGTTAGGGTCATTCGTATTGCCTGCTGAAGTTGTTGCCAGGACCGAGCCCAACAAGAAAAAGATAATTGAGAGTAGAGACTACAAAAGCAGGCAAATACTGGTTGATACTTCGGTCACGTGCTGAGATTGTCGCTTGTCGTCAAGTGGCGCATTTATGGCGAGGGGCGTATTGACGATTACGCACCACGGTGCTGTCGGCCGAAGGCTTTCGGATCATAAGTTGCTCTGAAGTCGGTTTGATCTGATCGGTACCGTCGCTACGGCAGTGTGCGTCAGCAAAGAAGGAAGAAAACATATCAGTAGTATATGGCAGGCAGAAGAGCAATCGGTAGAGATGTCCATTTCTACAACTTTGCAGAGCCTGATAAGGCGCTCGGTGGACTGAAATTGAATCCTTCTGTAACCGAAAAAAACTTTCTCTATATGCTGGGCATCCTGATCGTTGCATCTGGTCCGTATAGCGTAACCTTGCGAAGCACCGGACACGACCTAACGCCAACTAACGAGCCTCTCCAGCCAGGCCACTATGATCTAAGGCCTTATTCTCGCAAAGGTAATGTTAATTCTAAGGAAGTCTTTATATGTAGCTTCTGCTGAATTTGACGCAGACACAATATCTATCACAGATGAGCCATGCATAATACGAATAATTTCACAATCATCCACAGGCAGAGATTATACATTCCGAACTCAGGTCCGTGAGAGAGATGGGAAGTGCGTGATCACCGGCACCGTTAACAGACGGGCTGATAGGATAATTGGACTAGTTTCCATGCCGCGCACATCTTCCCATTCTCCAGTGAAGACTATTTCGTGAAGAGTGGGTTTTCTCGGTGGGTTACGAACAGAATAGGAGAGCGTGACACGGGGATTAACTCATGCCAGAATGGCCTGCTTATGCGGTCCAATATGCATGAGGAATTTGATGGATTTTATTTCTCCATCAACCCAGACGATGGTTATAAGATAACCTGTTTCGATCAAGATTTTGACAGGATAGACGGGAGGATACTTGACCCTGTTTGTCGAGATCCAAGTGACGATCGGAGTGCAAGAGATGAACTGCTAAGGTGGCACTTTCGTCAAGCAGTGTTGGCCAATATGAGAGGGGATGGAGAACCAATTTTTGAGACTGACTTCCCACCTGGATCTGATATGATGGGGGAGATCCTCAGCGGGCCGTTAGCACACAAACGGATGGAGGCAGAGCTTTTTTCGCGATTGGGTGGCTATTCCTCGTCTGGGACTCTTGCACCGTAGGTGTCATACCCTTATACCTTAGGTTCACTGTGCCCGTGTTGTCTTCTCGCGCACATTAGGCCATATTGAAACTGGAAACTGGGCGCGACAATACTTGCTGACACTGACATACAGAGTACGGGGTGATCCAGACTATATTCTGGCGAACATCCTTTTAATTAGGAGCGGTCTACCGGTGATAATTCGGCGTCAAGGATGGAGGAAGGAGGGGAGGGCGGCAGTATTGAGGTTCGGGAGTAATGGTTCGTGGCTGAGCTGTGGATTTTGCGTGGGCGGCAGAAGTATGTATCCTTGCCCGAAGCGGTGTTAACCCGATACAAATACAAATATTTGGGAAACCTGATTCGGACTCAAATACAGGAACGCATCAGATCTATTAACCAATTTCGAAATATGTAGGTTGCATGATGCTTTCACATACAAATTGCAAATAGCAAATCCCAATTGATCCATTTGCAGAAAAATGCGTCTGCAGAAAGTTAATTAGGAATTAGTGACGAAGCCATCGATCGATCACATTACTCACAACTGAGGCGCGCACCCAATGACAACGAAAGACTATTCTGTTATAACTCAAGGTGCAGTAACTAACAAGAAATTTATTCAAAGTAGCATGTCGAGAAGGCACAGCATCCTGAGTCGCAACCTGAAACCTGAGCCCTGATAAACGACGCTTCTCAGAGTATTTCCTGCTTTGCGAACACTCAGAAAACCAGAAAGCCAGTTGATCTAGGGACGGCGCACACATACAATCCATCTCCTTCGCCACAGTTAATTCGAAAGATGCCGAGCGGCCCGCAGGGTCTAAACTACAGCAAAAGTCCAGTCAAGAAACTCTCGATTAAACCTATTTGAATTGCCGTTACTCGTCTTTGCATATTTGAAATTCCTTCCCATACGTCATATATGGAGAAACCGGACGATCAGAATGAATGGTTCAGTTAACTTTGTATGAATATTTCTGAATCTGGCGTAGATCTTCACGTGTTCATTTGCGAGATTACTATACGCTTCACCGACAATGTAAGAAATAGAGACGCCCCATGGCAAGACCAATGGTTCGATTTTCTCTTTTCTCTCTATATTTCATACACGTGGTTAACTATCAAGATTATTTCGTCAATAAAGCTAGACGTAAGTTCACCATCCTCTTCGACGGTCCGACTCAGAGGTGTAATTAATGGTCACGCACGCGGTGACCCACTATACCACAACCGTCCTTAGTGTCAGGAATCTCTAATCGCGTGCAACACTCACGTTATTGCCAAACTCCAGGAACCAGACCATCCCGAGAAGACACTCTAAACTCAAATCTCTCTAAAAGCAAATTGTGAGTCGACGTCGAGGCGGATCGACAGCATCCAGAGTATAATATAGCCATGCGCGAACGCCATATTAATTAGACTTCCGAAATGATCGGTACGAGGCGAACTGACGGGGACGCGTTACGCGTCGGACGTTGTGTCAAGCCGCGCCTCAGGCACCAGAAAAGCCGTTTTTAACTGTCTCGGGCGTCATGGAACATATGTTGACAACGTGCGGCAGCCAGATCTTGTGCGGTTTTAACGAACCTGAGCGTCTGCCGCGTGCGACTGCTGGTAGATGGCTTTTGGCGGACGTTACCGGCGACTGCCCTGTGACTAGGTAGAAGACGAGAGGCATCAGACAGCGAGATTTCGCAGGCTTGTGCACCATCTTCACCTTCAGGATCTTCATTTAGACTCTGGACGCTGGGGGTTTGCGATTTGAGATCTGGATGCAAATGTCCCTGACCGGAGACGGGAGTCAGACACTTGCTGCTAGAGTATGTACTGTACGTACTGCGAAGGGCGGAGAACAGGGGCTTCCAAGAGATGTTATGTCCTCGATGCGTGAGGGACTGTCGCGTGCCGTTCTGTTTCATGTCCCCCGCTGTAATTGTGTCATTGCAGTTGCGGGATATACTTCACCACGACAGCCACGTTAACGGCATATACGCGACATATGTTTAATGCCTGTGCCGTGACTGAATTGCCACAGGCGTTACTAGCCTTATGAAACGCTAACGCATACAGGGTTAGCACATATACGCCTGCATACAAGGTACGGCTGCCGAGAACAAGGTTCAGGGCGAACAAACGCGTGCGGGATTTCGCCTTATCGAGTACCTGACCTCCGGGACTCTATGCGGCTCGCGCACGTCTATGCAAGGATCTCATGTGCGCTAGCTTCTTCTGGCGATCAAATTAAAATCGGTGAGTGAGAATAAACGCAGGAGCCTCCTCTTAAAGGAGCCTCTCTGGCCGCTTTTTCTCTTGCTTCTTTTCCAATTTGCAATCAATTGTTTCTTTGTTGTGTCTTTCCTTTCTTCTAGTCCTTCCTTCTTGTCTTTTGTCTTCTTTTTCATCGGCTCTAGCAGAAGCACAATTCTGTCTATTCCTCTCTTTACGAGTTCTACGTCTTTATCTCAGCTCACTTCAGTATCTCTTTCGACATGAAGTCTTTCTTCACGCTCCTTAGCCTGGCCACTGCTGCCCTCGCCGTTCCTTTCGACAAGCGTGCCGTCAATTGGGTAACCGTTACGGAAGAATACGAGGCTGTTGAGACCGTTACTGTCGTCTCCACAGTTTTTGTTTATGCTACCGCCGCCGGTGACCCCTCGCCTACAACCTTGCTGTCCACCACTTCCTCTACCTACCTTGAACCCACGACGACCTCCATTGAAAACATTGTCTCGGCCCCCGCCGCTGCGGTTGAGACCGCCGTCGCCTCGTCTACATTAGCGCTGGCCAATACCTCGACCTCCG
Organism: Lipomyces lipofer; assembly: GCA_003705915.2. Lineage (NCBI taxonomy): Eukaryota > Fungi > Ascomycota > Lipomycetes > Lipomycetales > Lipomycetaceae > Lipomyces > Lipomyces lipofer. The sequence continues at coordinate 66,692 of PPJX02000053.1, read as the reverse complement.
TCGCGACTACCACATCAGAGTCTCTCGCGCCCACCACTTCCGAGTATGTCGCTCCCACCACAACGGCGGTGCCTATTGTGTCCACCACTTCGGTTTCGGTTGAACCTACTACCTCTGCCGCAATTGGATCCACCACTTCGACCTCCTCTGGCTCTGGCACAAACAGCGGAGAGGGGACCTTTTACTCCACCGGCCTCGGCTCCTGCGGCCTGACCTCCTTGGATTCGGATTACATCGTCGCCGTCTCCAACACCCTCATGTCCGCTGTCTCGACCGGAAACCCGAACAGTAACCCCAATTGCGGCAAGTCTATTACCGCCTACTACGGCGGCAAGTCAGTCACCGTGACTGTTGTGGACACCTGCATGGGTTGCGCGGAGTATGATCTCGACTTCTCGCCGTCCGCGTTCTCTCAGCTCGCGGACCAGTCATTAGGACGTATTGATATCACCTGGAACTGGGATTAAACGGATAAAACGGAAGTGGGTAGGGTGCGGTTATGGTTATGGTTATGTTATGGTTCTGTTATGGTTCTGTTATGGTTATGGTTATGGGTATACATAATAACGTTATTATGAATTTATGACAAAGCAATGAAAATCAGGATTATATTAGACAAAAATCAGAGTTCTATGTGATGGCTGTTTGGATATCAAATTTTTATGAGTGTGTATGGGCTTTATTATGTGATTTATCTTTGCTTTTTAAACTACATCCCTTTCACGCGATTATTTCGATTCGATAATCTTGATGTATATATTTTAAGTTTTCATTGAAGTCGTCTAGAAGCGACTTCACATCAATTAAGTCCTTAAATTACCGTTAACGTGATACTCAATGGCTTCTTATTTCTATGTCATTCGGAGTGCAGCCCCTGATCCGGACGTCCACAACCCTATTATCGACATATATCGTTAAATTAGTTTACCATCTTGTTAAACGTTAACTAAGCATGCCTACGACAATAGTGTCATTCCAACTGCACTACAGCCTACAGCATCTAACCTTAGTGGGAGGCCCCTCATCGGAACTGAAGGTCAGCTTCTTTTACTAATCACCGTCGCTAAAGATTGACGTAGTTGGGTAACTGATTATTTGTAGTACTGCTGCACCCACCTAAGTTCGCCCAACAACCACCTTTTTACAACTGGTCACCATGCCTAAATGGCTTGAACTGTCTTACCGCAACCCATTGTCGAGCGACGGTAGAGCCAGCGACTTCGCCCTACGCACGCCATTAAACAATCTGCAGTCTAGCGCTTCACCGACCACTGTTCCCTAAGCCACGAGGTGGAGCTCAGTACCGTCGTCGACATGACTGATGGCACGCCTGAAGACATCCTTGTCGAGGATGTCTGGGCTCTGCTCTGCTCCATCTCCCCACATCTTTGACATTTATGGCCCAACTAGGACACGTGCTTAGGAAAAAAAAAACGATGGAACATGTCGGGTCTTCTCACCATCTCCAATATCAGCCAGCATCTAGGGGCTCGCTCTACGATCCATGTGTGCTCTTTAGACCGAGTCGTAAGTCATGGGGTTAGGGCTTGTGCAAAGGTCGTGCCATGCGTACCAAGATGAATAACCTGGCCTCTATAGGAATTGATGGAATTCTCGGTTGCTCATGCGTTTTCGAGTTCGTTTCTAGTTGTGGTGACCGAGCTTGTATTTACGTGGAGATCCAGTAAGTTGAAGTTGCTATGAGTATTCTAGATGGAATTCATCGTCTAGTTCCCGTCCAGTTCTATCATCCTTTACCGCACCCTTTACAGCGTCATACTCTTTCGTCAATTGTCACTATTCACTTACTAGCCTCATCTCTGATCGCCATCATCTCCACATACTCATCTTGACTTGCCTTGCGCCTCTTTCCCAGCAGATACATAGGATGAAATATATTGAACGTGAGCATCACAAGAAGCATCAGCATCGCGTCAAACAAGTAACTCATAAACTCCTTCGTCATCAACCACCCGTCATACCCCATTGCGTACTCCACAAGCCTATATCCCGACCGGATCAGGATCAATAAACTCGACCCGAACAGCGCATACATCAGCACTTTCCACCCAAACCGAGCGTCATTCTCAAGATGTAGTTGAGCTTCGACGTTAGGATTGCTGGAGAATCTCCGGAAGAAGATACTGGCGCAGATTATAAAGACGAGGAAGAACGCCACTTGCACGCCGAGACCGCCGAGTATTAGTCGTTCTGCGGTCTTGAACGAGGACTGCGTGCCCGTGCTCATGACGCCGCCGCCGGCGCCTTGCATGAGGAAGGAGACGACGTCGCCTGTAATGAAGATGTAAGTCAGGCGTCGGGGGTTAATTGGTGAGATTTTTGCTGCGTCGAGGGCGCGGATCAATCTGCCGAGGATGACGTAGATGGAGCCAGCATAACATGCGGGAGCAACAAGAACGAGGATGGACTGGGTCGCGTAGGTGGGAACATTGTCAGTATGTTTGACGGAATAGGCGCGCGCGAAGTAGCCGACGAAGGAAAAGACGCCACCGACGAACATGGCGGCGAAGTAGAACATGCGGGAACGGATCATTTGGTAGAGATGGAGACCTGTCGAGATGAAAAATATAACTCCGACGACTACTGCAGCTGGAACAGAACCGTCGTAGCGATAAAAAACAAAGTCGACCTCTGAGCCGCTGTCATCACGAGACATCAACATGATGGAGGACCAAATGAGTGATATTCTTGGCTGGAACGGAGATTACCAACAGGCACTAGATAATACTCTAAGGGAAAATCTTGGAGAATCGACACTAAACTACAGGATAGAAGGCAGCCAGCGGAGTATAAATAGAGGCATCGTAAGGGCCGTCGCCTTACAGCTTATATCTCGTAGTGGAGGCCATTAGAGTGTTTGCTCATACGACATGGAACAATGGAATCTTTTTTTAATGTGAAAACGGCGCGTAAGCCGCATGCGAGAGAGCGACAAGCCGCATGCGAGAATGCGAAGCTTGGCAGTGGTCGAAACTTAGAACAAACCTTCGCGGGAAGCTTCGCTTCTGCCCACTGATATCTGAGGCTTCTACCACTTATAGGGTTAGGCGTACCTTCAGTTGCACCTCTATAATTACAGGCCATCACGTGAAATTCAGCATCATACAGCGGATTGCGTGTGCACCGATATGAAAACAGGGTCGCTCTCATGTCTCCAAATCTTCACTACACGCGTCATCCCTTCTTGGATCAAGTTCTCTATACTTCGAAATTTACTCTGCAACGTTCTCCACATTCCTCATGGGCTGGCTCACCATTTGCTCTTGTAACACTGGGAGAATCCCTTGAGTATTTCTACTGCGGTCGGTATGTACAACAGTATCGTGACTGCCGAATTACGAAATAGCCGGATATTTGAAATTTCGTCCGACTTTGTAAGTTCCATGTCAGAATCAGAATGCACCGGTTTCGCCCCAACCAACCCTTCCCCCCGGTCTTGTCCGCTACTTTTTCCTACTTTTTCCTTCTACACGGCACCCCTCGGTTTGACGTACGTTCGGACTTGGGGTAACCTTGCTACAAGAAGGGGCCGCCACCAGCCAAGAAAAGCACTGGCTTAGTATCTTGGTATGCATACATACGAGGCCGCGAGAGAGGGGTATAATTTCGAGCTATGGCCGTCCCACTTAAGGCGTTGGGGCTCGACCCGTTCAAAGAACTGGACCTGCGCGGAGAGCATACACGACCTAAAATGACCTTGTACCGAACTTGGTTCGATGGCTTCTTAGAGGCGTTTGCAGAACACAACTGCTTTTACGACCTCTATCTGCAGCATTATATTGTTATTGGCACATAATACTTCACGGCAGAGAAAAAGTTGGACCGACGGGCAACATTCCTTATAATAATAGTATGGCATTCATTTACTTCTTTTCGGCGCGGATACATTATTTGGACGATATGCACCTCTCAGCAGGATCCAATCAGGAACGTAACGCCACGTTCATTTGTGGCTTTGTGGGGTGCAATATCGAACACACGAACAGAGAGCTTTTCCACGAGCGGAATTCACCATCGACGATATATACATGTGCGTGCGTTTCATATCCTCGTAAGGTTACATACGAAATAAAGTATATTCTGGCCAATAACTGTCCCGAATAATCGGCTGATGATTGGTACTAATTGCCGGAAGCTATGCATTGTGCTTTCTGGTTTCTATCACTGTTGGTTACTTGCAATCCCAGCCGACGGCGGCTCTGCTATCAGATTCTAGTGGGTTTCTCTGTATTTCAACTGACTATATGTGTGATCAAGGAGGTAGTAGACTAAAGAGACAGATTATTAAGGAGAGCAAATAATTACGTAGGCATGTAGATTGAGGCACTATTAAAGAGGGACGCCTTTAAGAGATAACTTAGCCACACTGTACTATTTTGTTAAATGTATCGGTGTATGGTTATGCAGGTTTACTCTGCGGTGTCTGAGGAATAGCTGCTTGTCAATATGTTATATAGTTTGGCCCTGATTTCTGAGCTGTGAATTGTAGAAGAACGAAGATACTTTCAGAGAATTGGCTTGGTAGCTATAGTGGTATGCTACTTACAATGAATGTGATGGGTCAAGGGGGGCGTGCGCCCTTGCGACAGCCGGAGACCGTACGTCCACGGCTATCATTTCACATCCTGTACTGCGGCACGGTTAAGACAAGTGAAGGTAATGATTGTAGACCCGGTAGGCGACGCAAAAGCAACCAGCGCAGCAAACGATAGGAAAGTCTAAGCAACAAACCCTCAACCAAAGTACTTCTCTACTATAATTTTCCATGATGCAGGAATCCCGATATAATCTCAGATAGAACAGATGCCGCCGATGATCTCTGTAATCTACTCTCAATCATATTCAATGTCTGATTGGTACAAGGTGCTGAGAGCGTGGAATTGACAGCATTTAGTAAGACCGGAAATTTTTCCTCCTGTCCCATCACCAAACGCGGTGGTGAACTAATAATAGCAGAACTTCGAAGTAGAATGCAGAATTATATAAAATCTGTAAAGAAAATCCTAATCGCTTTAAATTTCGCAGCGTGTCGTGACGAGCGCCGATATCAGAGCTGGCCGCACTTGCTCCAACCCGCCGCTCACGGTGTTAGTTGTCATTCGCACGTTCACTCAGCCGGGCGCAATTGAATCAATCCTCTTCACCGCCGTTCTTTCCCCACCAACTCCAACAGCGTACTCATCATCTTGCTCATCGATTGGCTAAAAAAAGAAGCAACTAACAGCTGCAACGCCATATATGGAGGCGATCCTCAATTTCGAGAATCCGGTCAACGTCGACTTGCTCGACACGGTGGTCGACACCTTTTACAAAGGCCCGTCGGATCAGGTGTGTTTTGCCTTTTACGCTTGGGTTTCGTTCTTTTTTTTCGAAAGCATGTTGTATCTTTTCTGCCGGATAAGAATGGATCGATCGACCTCAATGCGCATGAGCTCAATTGATCTGGAGACCTTTTTGAGTGATGAGTGAGAAAATTTGGTAATATGAATTGCTGATCTAGATGTATTTTTTGAATATAGCAAAAAGTCGCACAGCAAGTCTTAACCCAGGTAATGTCACAGTCTCTATTATGCGCATTGTGGATTATGACATCGGATGGGGATGTGTTATCCTCATTTGCGTCGTCGGATTAAGAAAACATTCAGATCAGAGGGCTGACATGTTTCTCCTACAGTTTCAAGAGCATCCCGACGCATGGCAACGAGTGGATCAGATCCTGCAGAAGTCTAGTAACCCACAGACGAAGTGTAAGCGATTTGCTAAGATGACTGGAAGAATATGAGCAATTGTGGCTAATATTGAGATTTTGTGTCCTAGACATCGCGTTATCGATCCTCGACAAACTTATCAAGACGAGATGGAAGGCACTACCAGTGGATCAGCAGCAGGGTCCGTTTGGATATTATTATGTGGAGGTATATCACTGACAATTGAAAAGGAATACGCAATTTTGTCGTCACCATGTGTATCACACTGAGTAGCGACGACGCAAAATTCCGGTCTCAAAGATCGCTGATTAATAAGTGCAATTTGACGCTGGTTGAGGTAAGAATCGGTAGATATGATCAGTATGCGATGAAGGAATTCTTCGTTGACGCCCTATTACACAGATTCTAAAGCAGGAATGGCCTCAAAATTGGCCAACCTTTATCCCCGAGATCGTGGCGTCAAGTCGGAGCGGTCTTAACGTGTGCGAGAACAACATGAGCATTCTTAAGCTTTTGTCCGAAGAAGTGTTTGATTTCTCTGCCGATCAGATGACGCAAGCTAAGGCTCGGAATCTTAAGCAACAGATGTGTAACGAGTTCTCAGAGATTCACAATCTCTGCTACGAGGTGCTTGAGAAGGCAAACCGGCCATCGCTCATTATCGCCACACTTCAGTCCCTACTGCGATACCTTAATTGGATTCCATACGGATATATCTTTGAGACTGGGATCATCGAACTCCTGCTCACGCGATTTCTGTCGCCTCCCGAATTCAGGAACTTAACGCTTAAGTGTCTTACGGAAATTTCATCGCTAGTGTCGCCACAGTACGATAATCAGTTTTTGAGTCTTTTCTTGCGAACAATGGAGACAGTCAACGAGATTATTCCATTGAGCACAGGTATGCAGCTGCGCGTCAAATTTGGACAGACGTGTGCTGACAAGTTACTAGATTTCCGGAAATCGTACGATTCAGTCGGCACCCGCGAGCAGGAATTTATACAGAATCTTGCTATTTTTCTTTCCACATTCCTTTCCCATCACCTTAAAGTATGTTTGACGTTATCACAGGCTGTTTCTTGCTGTATACAAAAAGGTGCTAACTAGCTGCCAGCTCATCGAAGCACAAGAAAACAAGGATATCCTCATCAACTCTCATCTCTTTTTGATCAAAATCTCCCAGATCGATGAACGTGAAATCTTCAAGGGCTGCCTCGACTACTGGTCACGCCTAGTTCTTGAACTCTACGAAGAGGTTCAGCAGCTTCCTATCACCGAAATGAACCCACTCATGCAACTCAACTTCGCCTCTCCTGGGGGCGCGTTCGCCAACGGCGGTGCCGCGCATCCAGACTTGCTCGCAAACTACCCGCTCCGGAAACACATGTACGCACAGGTGTTGTCGAGTCTACGATTGGTGATGATCGAGAAAATGGTCAAACCCGAGGAGGTCTTGATCGTTGAGAACGATGAAGGTGAGATCGTGCGGGAGTTTGTGAAAGAGAGCGACACGATCACGCTGTACAAGAGTATGCGTGAAGTTTTGGTGTACCTGACGCATCTGGATGTGGTCGACACGGAGATCATCATGACGAACAAGCTGGCGAGGCAGATTGACGGAAGCGAGTGGTCATGGAATAACCTGAATACTCTTTGTTGGGCTATCGGATCGGTTTCAGGAGCAATGAGTATGTCTCTGAATCCATTTTTTTGAATATGGTACTAATCTGTCATAGATGAGGAGATGGAAAAACGATTTTTGGTGACCGTTATCAAGGATCTGCTGGGTCTGACAGAGATGAAGCGAGGGAAGGACAATAAAGCTGTCGTGGCATCGAACATCATGTATATTGTTGGTCAGTACCCGCGGTTTTTGAAGGCGCACTGGAAGTTCCTGAAGACCGTCGTCAACAAGCTGTTCGAGTTCATGCACGAGACTCACGAGGGTACGTTCCCGATGTTGCCATTTTTTTTAGCCAAGACTAAGCAATACCGCAGGTGTCCAGGATATGGCGTGCGACACTTTTATCAAGATTGCTCAGAAGTGCAAACGCCATTTTGTGGCCCAGCAGTCTAACGAATCGGAGCCGTTTATTGATGAGATTGTGCGAACACTTGACAAAATTACTTCGGATCTCCAACCGCAGCAAGTCCACACATTTTATGAAGCATGTGGATACATGATTTCGGCTCAGCCTGCGAAGAATATTCAGGAGAGACTTATCAGTGAGTTGATGGCTCTGCCCAATAGCGCAGTAAGTTATTAAGTGGATATCATTTGGCGGTAATGAATGCTCACGACAATACAGTGGGATGCGATAATTCAGCAGGCAGCACAAAATGCCGAGATCCTGTCCGACACAAACACAATCAAAATTATTGCTAACATCATGAAGACTAACGTTGCCGCGTGTACATCTATGGGTGCGTGCTTCTACCCACAGCTTGTGCGGAATTATATGGACATGCTAGGGTTGTACAAGGCTGTCAGTGAGATGATTTCTGAATCGATTGCTGCGCAGGGAACTATCGCAACGAAGACGCCGCGGGTGCGTGGTCTGCGGACAGTCAAGAAGGAGATTCTGAAGCTGGTTGAGACGTACATGAGCAAGGCCGGGGACCTGGAAACTGTCAATAACACGATGATCCCCCCGCTGCTAGAAGCTGTCCTAGGAGATTATAACCGCAATCTGCCGGATGCACGAGACGCCGAAGTTCTGAACTGCATGACTACGGTCGTGAGCCGGTTAGAGGGCCTCATCAATGACAAGGTCGTGGCAATCCTGGAAAGTGTCTTTGAATGCACACTCGAGATGATCAACAAGGATTTTACTGAGTACCCCGAACACCGAGTTGAGTTTTTTAAGCTCCTTCGCGCGATCAATTTGCACTGCTTCCCTGATCTCCTGAAACTCCCCGGTCCCGTCTTCGGGTACGTTGTCGATGCATGCCTCTGGGCAAGCAAACACGACAACCGTGATGTCGAGGCCGCAGGTCTCAACATTTGCATCGAATTGATTAACAACATCTCGGAGAGTGAGATCCAGATTGCCGATGCGTTTTACCAGAGTTTCTTCATTCACATTCTTAAAGACGTGTTTTTTGTCCTTACTGACGCGGACCATAAGGCTGGCTTTAAGCTGCAGGCGTACCTTCTCGCGAGAATGTTTGACCTCGTCGGATCGAATAAGATTTCAGCGCCGCTGTACAAGCCCGGCGAAGCTCCAGCTGGCACGTCCAACGCCGACTATCTCCGAGAATACTCTGTCAACATGCTTATGAACGCATTCCCACACTTGCAGCGCGTGCAGGTCGATAACTTTGTCACGGGACTGTTCAAGCTGACGGACAACCAGAACAAGTTCAAAATGAACCTCAGAGATTTCCTCGTGCAGATCAAGGAGTACGGCGGTGACTCGACCGACTATCTGTACGCCGACGAGCGGGAATCGGAGCTCGTCGCAAAGCAGAAGGCCGAGCGGGAACGCGCTCTCAAAGTTGGTGGACTAATCAAGCCTTCGGAGATGGATGAGGACCTGTGACTGGACATCGAGATGGTGGAGAAGTCCGGCTTGAGAATCGAGGAGTCCGACGATTGGGCGGACGGATGGTGGTGCTAAGATACGATTAAATTACAAATGTGGCCCGTGTATAAGATTTTTCGTTCATTGTACTTTTGCGATGGTGACGGATTATATGTTAGTACGTGGCGAGTTGATGTAACGGTAGAAAAAATGGAGATCTGCTTGTTTTTCTACAACGTTTCGTATTGTTTTACAGTGTCTTGCAAAATACAGTAGTTTCTGACCGTCAAGCGTTAAATATAATTCACCTGTCATCAAGGAATCTTGCACGTTTCAACAAAATGAGTTTTTGAATCGCCAGGGAACGTCTCCTTTGAATTGGACAAAGAATCGGACAGACTTTTTCACCAAATTTATTGACTACATGTAACACTCGATTTATGCACCGCCACAAGCTACACCATTGATTGAGCTTCCATAAAATATCGACACTTCTTCTATGTAGACCCCTGCGACGTATATGACAAATACAGCATATCTGCGATGGGAACATAGAAAGATATCGACATTAGTATGTATATTTTATACAGAATTAGCTTGAGTTCCATCCGCACGCGGTCTTGACGCGTCACTCAAAACACAAAGTATATTTTTAATATTTTTAGTATTATAGCATGAATAGCATTGGCTTTTAATGACTTGTGACTGTATGGGATAGAAAAAAAGGGTTCGTGTGGGGCGCTTTGGGAGTGGACAAGACGCAGAGCAGTCTATCGTATATGCTACTCTCTTCCTTTTTCATGTCAAGATACAGTACAGCACATAAGCTATTGGCCTTCATCCAAATCGTACAATGTCACCGAGGGTTGGTGCATATGTAGTCCATCATTTTCTCGTAATATACATATTTATCTCCACCATTTTCTATCCTCTATAACGTGATAAACAAAAAGGAGCCAGTCGCAGACCCAAACCGTTCTGTACATTCCTGCTAATTTAACCCCTAATACTCCACCTAGGTCTCAGATTATTGTCCACGCCTTCCTTCCCAATCGGGACCAACTCTCGGGGCAAATGGCTTATCCTGTTGTTGCCGTGCTGCGCCGGGAGTGCCTGCTGCTGTTTATAGTAATGACCCCGCGCCCCACCGGCGCTATAGGTGCTCTCAGCGTCCCCTCCGACTGCGTTACCGGGAGAATACTTCCGCTGTGGAAGGAACTCCAACCCGGAATATGACACCGAATTCCTGAGCATATACGGCGTCGGCAGAGCGCGCATCTCAGCACGACTCCACTGCTGTTGCGGAGTGGTAGGGCTTCCAGTTGTCGGACTTGCAGTGCCACTGCCGGCTGTGCTGGGGCGTGCGGCCGGGCGACGAGGCGGTGCGAAGGATGTGGGCGAGCTGAGAAAGTCATCATCGCCGATTTGGTGTGGTGTAGGGAGCTGGGACAGACGTTCTAGTGGTGGAAGGGGCATGTGGTGGCGCATCTCAACTTGGAGAGTGCGAGGGACCTGTTGCAGTTGTGTGTACTGATGGTGTGGGGCGTAAGGCTGCTGAGGAGTGAAGGTACGTGGCTGCTCCTGTGGGGAGTAGTAGAGATCCTGGTGGCTTCTGACGTCGACGTTGCGCCCGGAGAGGGAGGAAATGGACCGCGGTGCCTGGTCGGGCATTGGCTGCGACCACATTGGTTTCCACGGCATTGATCTGACTTCTGGACCTCCGGGGGAGGACAAAGATATTCCGGCTGCAGGTGCTCGAGAAGGGGGAATGCGTTCCTTGCTGCCGAACACGACGGTAGAGTCATCGCGGATAGCTGAAGCCACGCGGAGAGGAGGCGAGTGGCCAGTAGGGTTTTCAACGTAATACTTGTAGAATGAGCGGACGCGGTCCGCGCGCTCTTCAGCTTCAGCAGGTGATGAGAATGAGCGCTGACGGCGGAGGTTACTGGGTTGTTCTGGTGCAGCGAGAGTGTCTGGCCCTGATTGCTCCTTTACTAGAGGCACTGGCTCCTCAGGTGCCTCCTGGTAGAGCTCGTAGGAGCTGCTGTCATCAGCCTCTTGGGCGTTCACCTCTTCGTCGTCGGACTGATCTTCGTAGTATGACGGCCTGTCTTCTGGCGGCAAGTGGCTTAGTCGTCGAGGAATAGGCGGCGCAGTGCTGAGGGGTCTGGAAATAGGCTTTGAGAGCCTCGTGAGTGAGACTGATCGCTTCGGCCTATTCGTGCGTGACAAGTTGGAAGACAGAGACGGTGAAGGCGACGAAGACGAAAATGACTGGGACGGCGACAGCGAAAGTCCACGTGCCTCCTGGTAGAACTCGTAGGAGCTGCTGCCATCAGCCTCTTGGACGTTCACCTCTTCGTCATCGGACTGATCTTCGTAATATGACGGTCTGTCTTCGGGCGGCAAGTGGCTTAGTCGTCGAGGAATGGGCGGCACAGTGCTGAGGGGTCTGGAAATAGGCTTCGAGAGCCTCGTGAGTGAGACTGATCGCTTCGGCCCATTCGTGCGTGACAAGTCGGAAGACAGAGACGGTGAAGGCGACGAAGAGGGCACCGAGGGGGGCGGCGACAGCGAACGTCCAGTCAGGGAAGAAGTCAACTCGGACATCGACAGGTCGTCCTGGGGGACATCGCTGAGCCCGTGATATAGTGGGTCCGAGTTGGACAGATCCGACGATGGAGTGTCCATCATCGCAGGCATGTGCTTCGACATGCTTTGCATCTCGTATAACTCCATGCTCTCATCCTCCCAAGTACTTCGCGGCAAGTTAGGACGTTTGTTTGCCAGACTCATAATATTTCGCGTTCCGTTGGTATCCACGGTTGAGGTCGTCATAGTGCTTATACGGCTCGCTACCGGCGGGTTTCGAAGGCCATATGGTGAGCCCTGCTGGTAAATGTTCGAAGTCCTTAGCTTTGCCGAGTCAGGCATTAGAGGAGGTGCAGGATAGCTCTGGTTCCCGAGTACGGCAAGCCTGGATACCTCTGTGGAAACGACGTCATAGGGACTCTCGAGTGACACGCTGGAGCCGCCCATGCCCTTGGTCATCGGCAGTAGATATGTTGCGTGTCCAATCGGATATGCCTTTTCGCGAGAATTACTGCCAATGCGTCCATGAGGCGAGGGGGAGAAATCGTAGTCTTCTTGGTTGAGGTCGATAGCCTGGGACGCAAGGTCTTCCATTTTCAGACGACGCACATGGCGACGGTGAAGAAAAAACAGGACAACAAGGGCGACGGACAATGGAATTCTGCACGAGAGTCAGCGACAGATAATGCTGGCACAATAGGGAACAAAACGTACGCGATACCAAGCCCAATTGGCAAAGCCTGAGAGCTGACGGGCTTCTCGCAGAAGGATGAGTGGTCGCCAGGCGCACAAGATGTTTTGGAGTCGGATGACGAGGACGCTGAGGACAACGATGCTAATGACGTTGTAGTCGAGGAGGCGCGACGGACAATATGCATGCCGTCATGCGAAGGCGAAAGCATGATGTATGCGACCGCACAAGGAAGCGCAAATAAAGAGGACGTATGACAGGGAGGGAGAGGAGCAGAGAGGGGACGTCCACTTTGACTAAAAAGGAATTGGCGGTGGGGAGAGTATGTGCTGAAGCAAACACGGCAAACAGCAGACCCCGAGCTCCGACACCCCAGCTTGTTTGGCATGTCTGAGTAAATCTCCGAAAGAGTGGTAAGGGTTGGACTTGATCCGCGCGTCGCCAAGCCACATCACGCTTGCTCTTATATAACCCTTACCCTATACACGGCAGATCTATGGCGTCTCTGTACCTGGTCCAATAGAATAACATAAACAATGTCTCCCAGTCACGCGTCGCGACGCGACGCCTCCTCCACCTAATTCGACTGATACGCTTCTTTCTAAACTCAGGCTTTGCTTGACCTCTTCGAAAGAGAACTGTTGGATCGCACATGATTAACGTTCTGCTGCCCAGGGCCCAAAAAAATGAGGGGCGAGGGCAAGGGCCACCTCTAGACGCGTTTAGGTTTTGGCGCGACGCGTCTGTAACCCGTACGAACTGCAGACTCCACCCAAAAATGTCCGACACGTGCTTAATTCTCCGATCGCTTATATCTGCCATTCACTTCGCATATCACGTGGGCATCCGCCTCGACTGGAGATTCAGGATTCCGCTGACCACAGCTCGGGCATGAGTTGGAAAAGTCAGCTTAAGGCTTGTAAATTACTTCCCAATTGGTACGGATATGGCAATAGCAGACTGTCTCATTGTCTCATCTCGGCAGTCGGCATGAGGACAGATCTGACCTTTTTGGGACGACGCGTTTGTGGCGACGCGTTTTGCGGCAAGCCACGCACGCGTTAAGATATACGATGCGTCCAACAATCCGCCAGACAGCGTGGCTACCAGCATTGAGATTTCTAATGGTCCGAATATATTCTGAAGGCTTGCAAAACTTAAACTATCTGAACCATTGATATTCTCCACAGCGACGAACTGACATCCTTCCTCAACAGCATTTGACCTCACCGCATGCTTGAAAACTGATCGCCAACTTTAAGCAGCATTATGGGCCCATAGTGCGTGAGGGTGGACAGCGTTCTCGATAACGCGACGAGCTGACACTGCCCAAGTGACGCGACGCGTTTCATTGTAACCTAACCATTAAGGATGCAGAAATTTGGGTAGGGTACCGGTATCCCATGGAGATTGGGGGGAAACCGGTGTTGGGTAACATTGGTACAAAGTCCGATGGCATATTTGATATCATGAAACTTTTCACTGCATTTTTGATATTAACCAATATTTCAATACAGAACGACCTATACGACAAAGTCTTTCAACGATCTCGCGTCAGCAAATCCTCATATCACAGAATGACAACGTGTCGTACCTTCTTCGCTTAACCTCGTAGACTCCTTCCAGCTCTGTTCTACCCATTCAACGGATACGATTCGCGGAATTTTCTGTCGGCTATTTGTTATGTATGTTAGCTAATGAGTTATGCTTATGGACTTCCAGGGCATACATCGAAGTCAGATTCCGTAACGACTTTAGTCGTTCACTGAATCTATTCCTCGCGTCCTTCGATAGCGAAGGCAGGGTGATAATAAGCGAGATATTTGGGTCGTGAATATCTGTCGTTATATTCGCAGAGCAGAATAGGGCGTAGTTTTCTGCAAGTTGAAGCCTGTATGGTTGCAGCTTCAGCACATATGAACTAAACAGACGGACAATAATCATACCTATACAAGGAGCTCGCGCTCCCCGAATATGATGGTAGTTGATTGCCTTCAGATAATTCGGGCTTATCTATGTACACAACAGCGCCTCTCAGCATAAAACTTGGGACTTCAATCCAAGTATTTTCTTCTTCCATGATCTCATCTAGTAGACCCGAAACGTCATTCGCATCCTCAGGCACAGACATTGTGTCGAGTATGTCTTTCAGCTCGTCGATACTCTGCATAGATCGCGCATAGCTGTCGCCGAACTCGTCCACATTCCGTTTGACCTTGCTTAGGGTGCGCTCGGTCGCAAAGTATACATGTCTGGTCAGGATTAATATTAATACTGACAACTCTGCGGAACATGATCGACTTAAACTTACTTGGGTTCAATGGGGACTATGCGGCCGTTGTACACGCAGTCATCTATCCACTGCGGCCTGATAATATCCGTCTTGCCTTGCCTCTTTAGACTCGCAACTTTCACGAGGTCTGACACAATTAATTAGCGAAAAAGAATACATAATCAACGAAAGCGCGTGATAACCTTTGTCGGCAATCACATGCGTACTGTTATCGATCGACGCTGAGATGCCCTGGACTATTTTCCCCCCGTTATTCTTAACCCTTTTCTCCAAGTTCGCTTTCCTCTTCGATTCGGTTAAAATATCTGTATACTATGAGTGTGAAATCCATATATAGACACAAACTTGGGATTTAATGCTTCACGTCGGCTTACAGAATATGTGCCCGTAGAATATCTCGCTCTCAGGCGCGCCTTCAAGCACAGCCTCCTCTTGCGCTCCAAAAATGACGATCTCCTACCATTTGTTAGTCCACAGTGCTACCGGTCGAATAGATCGCAGTCAGCATACTTTCTTCTGTTTCTTTGGAGTTCTCCGATGCTGCTCCATTTCCCTGAACGAATCAATAACAAAGTTTACGTAGCAGGTCTTTTAAAGACACCCACAGCTTTTTCTCTTGACTTTCATTCTCCGCTTGGGCCTTCAGCACCAGGAATTCTACACTCGTTAGCATACATAACCGATAACTGACATTCACCTTTACCCACCTTTCAGCGACAACGCCGTCTGGTAGTCCTTATCCTGCCGTAACCTCCGAAACCGCGGAAACCTCAGCGTGACGTTCGTCCGAAACATGTCCGACGTCGCCACCGACGCGGCCTTGATTTCCAGAACAACGGATTTCTCGGGCCGAATCCACACATCCGGCATCTCCCTGTCACCCCTGTCGCCTGCGAGCTCGATGAATTCGCTCGGTGGCTTCTTCGGGTCCCATTTATTCCAGTTATTTTCGGTAAGATGGCGGATCGTTGCATATTCGTTGGCGGTGAAGCCGCCGCCGACTTTGCAGAAGGACCAGAACCTAGAGGAAATTAGTTGGAGTTGAAGAGACGATTCATCGATTTGATGTGAGTTCATACTTCGGTGGCGCATCCGGGCCATCGTCGTCATCAATACGCAGTCCACAAAGAAAACTGGCTAAGTTCTGACCACGTTTGCCTTGGCCGTAATATCCACCTAATACGACAAGTTAGAGCTTACCACCACGACAACTCACTAAAAGTTTACCAATCACCAAGCAATCCAAATTCTCCCCAAACTCCTGCATATACTCCGGCTTCACTTTTATCCAGTCATCTGTTCTCTCGTTGACGCGATACAGCGACGTCGGGTCTTTGATCACAAGCCCTTCAGAAGATTCGGCAATAACTTGTCGCAGCCTTTTTTCGATTTCCGTCTGTGTCCTCGCTTCTTGATAGGGATGAATCTCAAAATGTGCGGGCTGCGGCTTGAGGATAGCCTCCAAGGCTTTTCGTCGCTCGTAGAGGGGATAACTGACAAGGCTTTTGTTGTTGAGGTAAAGTACGTCAAACACGCGATCTGCGTTGTTAAAACACATCCAAGAACTTGCTGAGAATGAAGAAAGACGACTCGCTTACAGAGTGGATGAGAAATTCCGGCATCTCTCTTCTCCGCGATAGCGGCTGATTTGAGGTATCCAAACGGCTCGATCTTTTCTTCCTCGGGATCCCAGGATACCATTTCTCCATCAAGAATGCAGCTGCACCTATGGTCAGCACAGTGTCACAGCCAAGTCCTGCAAAAGATAACCATGCTTGTTAACTCGTCCATCAAACGCATCCTGCAGATGCTTCGTCAGAGAGCCTTTCTGATCATATATCGATTCTCCATAAAGATACGTGTAGTCCTTTGCCCTCCTACTAAAGAACTTAAATTTCTTCCCTCCCTCGGCCATATGCAACTGTATTCTTTCGCCGTCCATTTTCTCCTCGATCCAGAACGGCTCATTCCTCATGTTTTTCAGAACCTGCTCGTACGATGACTTTGGAAACGCGGCTAGCTGGGGCTGAAAGCAGCTCAAAAGCTTGATATCATGCTCCTACAAGTCGTTAGAGGTATCCGAACATGTTCCTCGAATTTACAACCCACCTCATCGGCTAATCGGTGGCTTGAATCGTAAAGTTCCCAGCATACGCGTTTGAGACTACTCGTCACGTTGTACAACGTATTCGCATCTGGATGCCAAGCCGCGAAGACGGACCGCTCCGTTGCGCCTATATGCATTTCTGTAGAATGTCAGCACATCTTTACAAGGACGGCTAGAATCTAAACATACGTCTGAGTATAATGCGGATCGTCCACTTCATTTCCTCCGCATTCATGGAATTATACAGCCTCGACAGAATTGGCAGCTGATCGGCCCTGTATTCTTCAAGTCAGCACTCAGTTACCTCGCGCCAGACGTATCCCACGGGCGCGGCGGTAATTCAAGACTCTGTTTACATTCAATAACTCAAGAAAAGCAAGACTAATCTGGCATTTTTATACAAGAGAGACATACGCTTTACTATGCAAGCTGAGCTTGTCGAGAAGCTCATTCACTTCGTCCACCGTCAAATTCCCAAAGTTAAGCACCATTTGCCGCTTTTTGATGATCTCGTAGCATCTCTCAGAGAAGTCGCCAGCGGATTTGTGGCCGCTTGGGAGCTTGTAATTGACGATTGAGAGAGCATCTTCGGAGTCAGGGGAGATGCCAAGGATCTTTGAATAAATGTCAGTTTGCCGCAGTAGATCAGACATAATAGGATGTCGAATACACCTTTACTAGGAGCTTTGCGAGAGCTTTTTCCTTCAACCCGTACATTTGACGTTCCTTATCTTTCTGCATGGGAGTGTTATGTTAGCAACCTAGTAGGTCTCAATTTGCATGACAAGCCGCACTCACGTAAGGTAGAACTAAACAATTGAGCTTGGGCGTCAGACAGATCCAAATAACTTCTACTGCATAGGAAATTGGACTCACTCAACCGAAAGCACGGGTAGATGTCATTTCCCACATCCTTCTTCCACTTTGCAATGAAGTGCACCAGCACGTCATGTTTCAGGTCGCGCACTCTCCTGCTTCCAAATCTTCCCTGGCCCAAACCACCTGCAGATCGCCCGGTATCCTTGAGTAAAGGATTTATCAGATCTGTAATCAACGTATGGAAAGGCGGTGAGTTCCCGTGGTTCTCGGGCTTCTGAAGCGATTCAAGGTCCTCTTCGTCCCATTGGCCGTGCGAAATTGAATCAATTGAATCATCCATTCAATGAAGTTTAACTTAGACTTGCAATAAACATATATATCCACTCTAGATCTTCGAGCAGTTCAAATATTGCATCATATATCGAGTCTGAAATGAAATCGGGTGAAACAGCACTAGTAACTTGTCCAAGATGTCATGCGGAATGACGTAGTGCGGTTGTGTGCGCAACCACGCGCAACGTCCCGCATCAGTCCCCGCTAGGCACAACTCGGGGTAGCTAGGAACGTTGGTTCATCACCATAGACCTGCATATAATCAGGCTTATAAGAAGGCAGCAACTATTCAAGGTACCAGCTACGATTCATATGATGAAATGAACACCTTAGTAGACGATACTAGCTTTAGCTTCGCATTAATCCGGTTCAAAACCGCACAGAGTATACCAGCTTCAGCAAGATAATAACGGCGAAGTTCTCGCGAGTCGCACACGATAGTAATTGCCCTCAGACACTAGGCTTTTGGCAGATATGCTGGATATTGGCCTCTCGCGCTTATAGAACATTTCAGCTGGAACCTGTGACTGGATTGTCACTGCCGGTTTGTCAAGATGGTGGGTGGCTATTCTGCAGCTGCTTCAGCGGCTAGCTCTGCTACAATTGCCGCGACGATCGCGACTGCAAAGGCGAGATCCAGCAGTAGCACCCCATCACCGCCTCCGATGGTAAAGAGAGCACTGCCGATGATAACTTACGATTCAAACGACACTAGGAGCACTAGTCTCTCACAAGCAACTGCAGCTGCTAAATCTGTAGTCGCTCGATCTGCGTCTGTGGGTCGGATGTCTATTACTTCACAGGCCGCCATCAATGCCCACAGCAGCAATGGTACTACGATGACTACAAGGACTCCTCAAATCCACTCAGTTACCCCCCAATCTCGTCCTTCGACCAGAGATCAACGCTACTTGCTACAATCATCAAAGTTACCAGATCTCGTACGCGGACGAGAATGGTCAAGCAAAGGGTCTGCTAATCGTTCCCTCAGTGCCGCTGCAGCGCAAAGTGCAAACAGAATTCTGACCAAGGGAGCTCCGGAAATAGATTACGTAGTAAAGTCGGATCGGGATCAACTTGCCGCTGCGGCTAGGAGTCTCAAGTCTTCATCCATTTTGCCTTCGCCGCGAGACGGTGTACTAGAACTTGGTTTGAAATCGTCGATGCCTACCGCTAGAAAGATTTCTCCAGGTGGAGAGTCATTACAAAGTGTCGAAGCGGCGCATTCGCCGATTTCAATTCGGCCGTTATCGCCGGCATCTTCGATGCACTCGAGCGTATCTCTGTTATCATCTACTGAACTACAATTTTCATCTTACAGATCGGGTACCCCAATTCCCCCTAGGATTGCACAAAATGCTTCGGAAGGGACTTTAAACGGCTCCGCAAAGCCAACTGGAAGCATTGACACGAATATCCAGGCTGCCGCAAAGACTGCTATGTTACAGTTCGAACGTCAGGCTAACGGGAAAATCGCAAAGGAGAAGCAGACGATGGCCGAACAATCTGCTAATGCTTCTATTGCCGCTAAAGTATTGGCTAAGCGTGGGGAGGATGAGGCAATGGCTAATGAAGTAGCCAAAGTTGCTGAAATTGCCAATGCGAAGCTGGCAATCAGGGTATGTGACAATCTGGGAATGTTTTCAGCATCGTCTGTATCAGTAACTGACAATATTATGTAGGAGTCTCCAGTGATATTTGTTTCGCCACGCCCGCGGAAGCTTGTAGTGTTCTCGATGTTGCCAAACGCAATCGATTCTCAAAGCGTCATGATGGAGCGGTCCATTTCGGCTGAAACGATGCGTGGCGAAGTAGAGCAGGCATATTCTGATGCATCTGGTATATCTGAAGGCTCTTTATATCCTGAGCTCACGATGATCCGAAGCGAGTCGTGCCCTCCCGTTTCATTGATACCTGCTCACCGGTCATCATTATCTGCATCTACATCACCGCCTGCTCCTAAGCCAGCACCTCGACCTGATGCTGGAAGTAGAACGTTGCCTAAAGGGCCGAGTCCCCTTTCGCGTTCCGTCTCGATGGCAACTTCTTCACAGGTAAGGCGTTTCCCCGCTCGCAGATTGACAACCGCCAGTCGCATTTTCCAGCCTTTTCACAGTTACAACCGATTCAGTAAATCCACTACCCAAGTTACAGCGATTGCGGGAATTTCTGCTACAGGTGGGAGACCTTCAGTGTATGAGAATCATGGTGCAGCGCTGTCTACGGCGTCGCTCCCAGTCGGACCAATTGCAGATCATTTCAGCTTTAAAACCTACCCAGAGCCAACGCCTTCGCCGAGAATAAGCATACGGACTACGATGCGAAAACCTGAAAAGGGAAAGCATATGTTTAATGCCGAAAAGCCTTGGAAGCATTTAATAGTAAGCGGTACTGTCAGTGAGGCTGAGAGAAAGCGATATGGTGCGCTGTGGGCTACTAATCGCGGGTTGTTATTGCCTTCTGCGTTGTCACAGTGCGTGCACAATCTCATCGTTCGAGAAATTTGGGGAAGGTCGAGATTAAGTCGCGAAATGCTAGAGAAGATATGGTATGTGTTGGGCTTAGAATTCCTCCCAGCGTTGCGCTGACGCTTTGATTTTCCTTTATAGGGACCTAGTGAGCCGTGAGAAAGAAGGATATCTAACCCAAGAAGAATTCCTGGTTGGCACTTGGGTAGTGGATCAATGTCTGTATGGTCGGAAGTTGCCATTACAGCTGTCTCCAGAGGTGTGGTCGGGAATAGGTCGACTAGGCGTTAGTATACACAAAGCCAAGGAATACCATCAGCACAAACACCACCACCACCACCGCCACCATCATCATCACCATCACCACTGAAAGTCTTATGTGCGAAATTTAGGATTTTTTTGAGAATAAGGTTTTAGAGTTAATATTTGGGATTTGGGATTTGAATATGGAGTTAACGACTGCTTGTTTTTATTTGATTGAAAATCCATTCGCACCATTGAAACTGCACAATTCATTTGTTGATGAACCTGTCAAATTTAATTCGCCAAGACCATAACTTAACGCTCACGAACAATATGCGGCTCAAAGTAAATTTTGGCCGGAAGTGCCTCACTTGACCGAGACGTTCGCGCCATATACGGGGCCCTTTAAATAAATATTAAGGCTGTAAGTGCACTGCATCAGGACTTGGCCGAACAAGTTTGAGTTCAGCTCCTGATAGCCCCTGAAACAGGTTGCTTGTCGCCTCATCGACTCTGTACGACAGTGTGAGGCGTAACTACTCTATTGTACGGACTGTACTGTAGTGTACACATGCCGTATTGAACAGGATCCGCGTCTCGTTGTTGCAATCGAGGTTTTCCAGATAATCACACCTTTGCAATATTAGTTTGCAGTTGTTCAAGCTATAGCCTCTCGGAATTTCTACTCTGTGCCTTTCCCCATCTCTCAAATAGTACGGTCGGTGAATCGCCCTTGATAGGTTAAAGACAATTTCGTAGGCGAAATTTTACGCCCTATCGAAATATAATCATTCATAGTCCTTGTCGGATAGACTATTCGCAATGGCCGGCGAGAGCTCCACAGATTATGAATTCAAGATTGTCACAGTGGGAGATGGTGCGTGCGGAAAGACATCTCTCTTGCTGACCTACGCTTACGGAGTATTTCCCCACGTACGTTCTAATTCCTTTCAGCCGCTCGAGGTTCGACTGTGTTTGAGTAAATCTAACCCGAAGATAACTTTAGCAATATGTACCCACCATTTTTGAGAACTATGTCGCGAAGGCAAACCTCGGCAATGGCAAGACGGTGAAGCTGGCGCTATGGGATACAGCAGGACAAGAGGATTACGACAGACTGAGGCCTCTCTCTTTTCCAGACGCTTCCCTAGTACTGATATGTTTTGCTGTCGATAACCCAGTGAGTTTGGAGAACGTAATGGACAAGGTGAGATTGCCTCAACGAGTTGTACTATCACTCCGCATGCTGACAAATTTGCTCTGCTAGTGGTGGCCGGAAGTGGCCCATTATTGTCAGAAGGGAACGCCCGTTGTTTTAGTTGGACTGAAAACTGATTTGCGAAACGATCGGAACGCTCTCGATGCTCTGCGATCCCAAGGCTTGACGCCTGTAAGGCCTGAAGAAGTACAATATTCTTCAATTATACAAAGTTCACCTATTCTAATTCTGATTTGTGCAGGCACGCGGTGTAGCAACTAAATTGGGTGAGATCCCTTACATAGAATGCTCGGCTCTGCAGAACCAGGGCGTCACCGAAGTCTTCAATCTAGTGATCGCTACACTTGTTAAGCCCAGGAAAGCGAAATCGAAATCAAAGTCGAAGCCTGACAGCAGATACAGGGTCAAATCGGATAAGAAACCGGGGGGCGTTTGCGTACTACTATAATCGATCGCAAAGCCTACGAGAATTGGCAACTATATTTGGACTGATAGTGGACGCTCTTATCGACATTGATTTCTATATAATTTCATCGCATATACCTGTCAATATTTAGTGTACTAGATTCTAACGGGTTGGTACCGTGATGGGCAAATTATATCTTGTTGTCGTCCATTTTGTCTGAACCAACATGCGTTTATGTAGGTATCATAGACAATCCCATTGTACTAACGAACAACTTTCGTGTGCAATCGCAGCTTCCCTCACAGATATGCAATAAGTCAGATCCTTCGAATCCTGTCGAGTAACGCCGTATTTACTGACGCCGGTTGGTGTCTGATAAAATAATAATGGTATAATTTGCTCGCAAAACTTGAACTATAATATTTATCGTCTTTCGCCATGAGCTTGAATGCTTTTGTCGTCAACTTCACTGGCAAAGCTGTCATTCATGGCCTCTTCCAAATCTTCATCGTTGTCCTCGTCGTGATTATTGTGGGCCATGCCATCGTAGAAGCTGCTCCATAAGGTCGATACGCTCTCAAATTCTTTGCCAACCTATTTAAAAATTGTTAGCGGTATAATAAAATAAGATTGCCCCGGATACTTACCGCAATCACGCCCTCTAATGACCTGTTCAATGAATTTATGTGAGACAGCACATGTTCTAGACTCTGCAGATTATTGTCAGTTAGTAGCGTCCTTTAAACCTCCTCAAGCTTTTAACAGGGGCTCACAAGCGCTATTTCCGAAACAAGTGTATCTCTCTGCTTTTCGAAATATGATTTCTCTGGTACCTGTGTCGCGTTGACGGACGAAGACAATGCCTGACCTGGAGTTGAATTTGTAGATGCTGATCCGTCCATGGTTAAATCTGGGTGCCAAACTTTGACCTAGGTGCAAGGATATGAAAATTACTGCAAGAAGATATATAGACGCGGATCGTCCTGATGTTTACTGACGTGTTGAGACGATGAACGCGTGATATTGTCGGCGCACGCGCGGTGCGCGCGTGCGCGTCAAATCTCATTGCCCCCTAATCGAGCAAAACACGCCGAGTACTCGTAAAAACTCATTACCATTGTCCGTCGCCACGACATTTTCATCGAATCTGCACGAATATATATGGCAACTAGTTTACATTCAAATTTATCTGAAAGTCAGGATGGCACCGCAACTCCTGTTGCGTCGTCGGACGTTATGTTTCAGCTTTTATCACCAGTTGAGCAGGAGTTGTTAAAGCAGTACAAGCTTCTAAGTCAAAATCTGATTACTGTCAGTACGAGTTAGTGAGGTCTAAGTAGATTGCATTTACTGACTTTTGTTGGGTAGTTATCAGGTGAACTTGCTAGACTTGCGACCGTGCCGTCACCAGAAATACTCGACAACTTGCGCGTTCTTGAACGGAAAACTGCCTTGGTATTCACCCTTCTGAAGGCTTCCGTTTACAGTATATTTCTTCAACAGCAACTACATGACGAAGACGGTGGCCCTATTGTACGTGAAGGGGCAGAATAACAGCGAATCTTTATGGATGTAGAGTTCTGGTTTGAGAGTAAATAAAATTATTAGACATGATTCACATTCATACATTTGAGCGTTCTATTAGATAAGATATCGGAACAGCATATATATGTACAATACAAGTAAAGCGATACAGAGGGTTTAGAAAATTCTGCTTGATATTTATCTGAGCAATCGAACTGTTCTAACGTGAGAAATATATCTTTTTCACGTCCACAATTTTCTTTCCTCTAGCCTGAGCAACATCATGCGGTAAAACCTGCCCTTGAAGCATCTCAATCGTCGCCTTCACGACGTTCATCTTGTTCCGCGACCCTCGCACCTTGCCGGCTAAGTCCCGAATACCAGCACATCGACAAACTTCATACACCAGATGATTCACTCGCAGACCGAAACCTAAATATATTGTACTAGTGTCAGTTCTCATATATTGAATATTCATTAGGAGCATCAACAGCTGACTTACCAGCAGGTCGTGACCACAATTGCACATCTACACCGTGATAGCTCTTCTCCAGCGAGCCATAGATAGTCCTTTGATCCAGACGTGGTATATAAATCATATTTCTGATCGCTTTCCACTTTGACTTAAGGGCAGCCCTGTCGGCACCCTGTCTGTCTTTCGCCTCGCCGATACCAATCATTCCGTTCTGGTCACCGACAACGGTAAGGCAGTAATGACTTCGTATTTTTCCCAATCTGGTGACGTTTGCAACATTTTTCCGTACCAATGGTCGTACCAAAAGATCCCGTATGTATTGTTCGGTCATTCCCTTGTTGTTAACAAGATCCCTCTCGGCGATCTCCGCATTTATCGCATCCGGCTCGACTACTGCAGGTGAACCGTCTACCGGTAGAGGTTGATGAGGCTCTTCAATATTCGTCCAAGGACGCGTAGCAAAATCGTAGAAATCGTCGCGTTTCGCCAAGTCGTCGATGTAAGATATTGGGAACATTGAGGTTGGCCGTTTTCGCTTCTCCCACATCTCCTTTGTAATCGCCTGTTCCGCCGCCAGAATGGGCTTCAGCAATCTGGGAGAGTAGTACTTGCTCAATCTCTCTATATGCTCTGCTTGAGAAGGAATCGTAGGAAACTCGCTCGAGGTTAAGTCCTCCTTCGACCTGGAACCTTCCGATATCGAGGTGTCTGACATAAACCGGACATGCTGAGAATCTTGTGCACAGCTATTGAGACTCACTATAGGTCGACCTGATATGCGCAATAAGATTTGAGCTGTCCGTTTGGACATTTTGGCTTAGGTCGAATTGATCCCCGTCGAATGTCGATGGATCTGATCTAAGGTTGTAATTGCTTCCGAGAAGCCTTTTGACAACTTTTTCAGACGCTCCAGCCCGGGCTAGCTTGGGAGATGTTAGAATTGCGGCGTAACTACATCTGCGTTGAATCAAGAAGATTGCCCAATGTCTACTTACCCATACCCATAACCTACAGTCAAAAAGTTTGAAGCATCGACAGATACCTTATATATTGCATTGAAAAATATTCCATGTATGGTCGCTTGAAGGGGTTTAGGCAACTTACATTTTTATTTGCTTCTTCGATATTATCGAATCGATTTGCGTCACGTACTTGCGCGGTAACTGGGCGACCGGCGTTCTCGGTGTTCACTATTAGTGATCGAAAAACCTTCACTTCATCACGACATACGCAGGCTCTTTTACGTATTAGACCTCTAGAAAAGAACATGACAGACACCGAGAGACCTGAATCATTACCAGCTATAAAGGAAGGTCGTAATGTGTTTGTCAACCGCGGCATCTCAACCACGAAATCATCGCCAGAAACCAGCACGATCGATCATGACGGTCACAAGAACAAGAGGGTGAAACGCAGCAATAAGAATAAGAGAAAACCAGTGATAGTGGAAGCTACTTCTGCTGAAGGCTGTTTAATCTATGATATTATGGATTTGGCTCAGGAGCTGGATAAACCGATTGCCGTGGCAAAGACTGAAACCGGGGAATCTTTTGTTTTGGAGTGGCCAGGATACACCGAGTACTGTTATGTCGAAGTCTGTATTCTGAAACTCAGTTCAACCGGAGACGGCATCGGAACTCACAGGAACGAAGATGGTACCGAGGAGTTCGTTGTGGTTCCTTTCACTGTACCAGGTGATCGGGTGAGGGCCAAAGTATTCAAGAAGACTCAGTAAGTCAAAGTGACTGGCCATTTTCTGCATCTATTTGCATGGTGCCCACGCTTACCATTCCTTAGACACTTCGCATATGCCGACTTCGTCGAGCTTTTAGCAGCAGGTGAATCTCGCGATGATTCACTGATCAAATGCAAGTATTTCTCGAAATGTGCCGGGTGTCAACTGCAGATGTACCCGTATGTGGATCAACTGCGACACAAAAGAGAAGTGATAGTACGGGCATACAAACACTTTTGTAATGTGCCAGCCATGTTGCTACCTGAAATTGAGGAGACAATTGGATCGCCTCTACAGTATGAATACAGAACAAAGCTCACGCCTCATTTTGATATTCCAAGATCTGGACATGTGCCTATCGATGTGCCGATCGGCTTTACTCAGAAAGGGAGATCTTTTACTATGGATATAGAAGAATGCCCAATTGGCACTTTGGCACTGAATGCAGCATACGCGAAGGAACGCGCGCGGGTCAAAGAAAACTTACAATCATATAAACGGGGAGCGACTTTATTATTTAGAGAAACTGTTCAAATCGATGAGAGCACAAAGGAAGAGGTGAAGACAGCAGCTACAAATTCTAAGGATACCGTGACAGAATACGTTAACGGATACCAATTTAAGTACCCTGCAGGTAAGTAAATGTACGATTTACCCATACTGAGTTTTGCCAATTAACTGCGTTGCAAAGGCGACTTTTTCCAATGCAATAGATCAGTATTACCGAAGGTGACCGAGTACGTCAATGATCAACTGAAGATGTCAGTATCTGAAAACGCGGAGTCCGGACCGAGATTTTTGGTAGACGCCTACTGCGGATCTGGACTATTCAGTGTAACCTGCAACAGTAGTGTCGAGGAAGTCATCGGTGTGGAGATCTCCGCGAACAGTGTTCGATACGCGAAGTTGAATGCCAATGCGAACAATATTCGCAATGCGGAATTTGTTTTAGGTGATGCAGCTGTTATTTTTAAGGTAATACTCTCTCTTTGATTAGGCGATTTAGTTATTCTAATTAGTGGTTCCTTATAATGCAGAAAATTAGAACTCCCGGGCTTGAAACTTCCATGATTTTAGATCCTCCGAGAAAAGGATGTGGCAATAACTTTTTGGATCAATTATTGGATTACCTACCGAAGCGAATAGTTTACATATCATGTAATGTTCATACCCAAGCTCGCGACATCGGGTATCTATTGAATGATTCACGTGGCGCGAAGTACATGGTTAATAGTATCCGTGGATTTGATTTCTTCCCCCAGGTGCGTTTTTTCGTTGTCATGCGTATACAAGGGTGTAGTACTAATTGCTTTACGTAGACGCATCATGTTGAAAGTGTTGCAGTGTTGACGCTGCGTGATTGAGACTCATGAGGACGTATTATACTCTAGCCGTATATTGTAGTTTCCTAGTTGGCATGTAGCTTATATATAGTGTGGATGGTGCACGTAATACTTTTTGTAAAATACGAATGTATGCCGGGATAGGATAATGCACAACTCACATGGCTCGACATATTTTTACGGTAGGCACTTTGGAAACTCTGCTATTCTCGGAGACATTGTCTTAAAGTTGTAACCCTCTGAGAAATTGAATGAGAGTCACAATTTTACACCAAAAGCTCTTAAGGTTCATCATTATCATCAAGTATCCTAGAGATCCTGGGAAAATGCGTAGGCAGTTCTATCGAATGATCCATTTTACTCACTGTGTATGGGCTATGCGAGCGTTGGAAGATATTTGGCCGCCTTCCAGCTTCGGCGCGGCGTACACGTCAGACGCAGCCGACAAATCCTCGAAAAATCCCACCGCTCGATCCCTTGATAATCTCCATTCGCACCAATACAATACGCAAATTGCTGGGAAGGTTCTACACAGAATCAGGAGTACTGTCGTTATCCCGTACACATTTATCGGTTTTTGTTCTTAACGAAAGGGGAATATGCGCCAGTAGGCGCTCTGTTCCTGATATTGCCGCTACGCCCGTGCCGCCTAATCGTGATACTTGCGTACCTCCTGTACTCGCAGTTCTCCACACGAGCCCTAATTATTCGGTCTCGAGATTCCAGTAGATTGGAGAATTGCTATACGAACGAGGACTGCATTTTTGTGCCGTCTCACGAGGTATTTGTGACGGGAGCTCGATTTCAAACCCATGTTTGGGGACGATTCGCACATCAGCTCGCCGCCGGCTAGGCAGGGAACAATCGGCAATGATCCCGAATTTGATCAGGGGGTAAATGGAAATGGTCAGCAGACAGTCAAATTGACGTCTTCCACCTTTTACGATGATTCGGAGGATAATGAAACGAGCGAGAGTGGGAGGACTTTTAGTGCTTCTGCACTGCCGCCCTCGTATTTCTCCGATGACGACATTAATGAGAATGTATGGGAATCAACCCTACCTTCGAAAGTCTCTGAAGTTCAGACATTACCTGGAGCTTCAAGTAATTCTGCAGGAAGTTCGTTTCCGGCAACTCCGAGCGATCTTGACGGGGCGATATCACCAGAAGCGGCGTACACTCCTACAGATCTACCACGCAAGTCATCTTCATCTTTATCATCGTCACCACCTTCAACGCCATCTTCACCTATCACTGTTGCAGTTCAACAAAATGCTTCGCGAGATCTGACATTGACGACTCCGCGATTGCACGACGGCCCTCAGAGCGCCAGTGCTGCTGCTGCTGCTACTGCTACTGAAGTTGGCGAGCTTGAAAGACACTTCTTCCCTGATCCCTCATTGCCAAAGCAAGGAGATCATGGTCCATTACAAGCTTCGGAGTGGTCGCATCAGCAGATGGCCTCCCCAACAATAAAACAGCAGGAAGGTGAATCGAATGATAATACGGAGGACGCCGCTCGCAACGGTGCAGATGCAGACAAAAAGGAGGGCGGTCAAGGAGTGTCCGCACAAAATGGTGAGAATGGCGAGACGTCTGTTGTCGATGATGATTGGCAGGAGATGCCAGTTTATGCTAGTCATGACATCTATGACGATGACGGCAATATCATCGCTCATGAGGAAGTTAAGTCAGAGGACGAAGAGGAGGAGAACAGGCGGCGCGGTGGAGCTGGGAAGGGTTACACCAGAGTTACCGCTGATGAGACGGATGCTGAGACCGCCACGTCCATGGATGAAAATACTAAGTATCTCTTTAATGACGACGATCCAACTGATACCGATGCGCGCAATCCTTTGAATCAAATGCGGACGACCAAGGAACTCCTTACAGACACGCAGAAGATTGCTTATGTAGGTCTCTGCAAACTCGCAACTGTTGATATGGCTACCGATTTGGCTCGGAAGAAAGGTTCTCAAAGGATTGCTCGAAATATGAGTACTGCCTATGGATCGATGGCTATGTGGTCGCAGAAAATGATAATGAGATTATATGCTCATATGGATATATCACCAGAAGGTTAGTACGCCGCTAATTGTTTCTCTATTTTTCCGGTATCTAACAAGCGGTTTTAGAGCAACTTATGATTGAGCAGTTGTCCGCACATGGAGTGGAGACAATGGATTTGACGCCGACTCTAATGCAGAATGCGCGCGTAAGGAATCCCATGAGACAAAACGACAGCACGGATTATTACAATGAGGAGCTTTCTTCATCTGCGTCGTCTACTACTACGCTCCGGCAATCATCACCTTTACCAGAATATTCTGTAGAGAATACATTCAGCGAAGTTAAATCACCATCAACGATTGAGAATCAGAAAACATTAGATATTGATGTCCGGTGGACAGTGCTGTGTGATCTTTTCCTAGTCTTGGTTGCTGACTCAGTGTATGACGCGCGGTCACGAACTTTACTTGAACGTGTTGGCCAGGCTCTCGAAGTGGGATGGCTCGATATCGCCAAGTTCGAGAAGCGTGTTACGGATGCTCTGGATATAGAAGAAGGCAGTTTTCAGACGTGGAACGAAGACGATCTAGTAGAATCACGAAGGAAATTGGCATTGAAGAAAAAGTACATGTATATGGGGCTTGCCACTATTGGAGGAGGTTTAGTCATTGGTCTCTCTGCTGGACTTTTGGCGCCAGTCATTGGAGCCGGTCTGGCAGCTGGATTTACCACCATAGGAATTGCAGGTACTTCCGGATTCCTTGCAGGAGCTGGTGGAGCTGCCATCGTGACCACGACCGGAGTCGCCGTTGGAGCTCGGATAGGCAGTAAAGGAATGGCACGAAGAATGGGCCACGTTAAGACGTTCGAATTCCGGCCCTTGCATAACAATGAGAGAGTGAATCTCATTGTTACAGTATCTGGCTGGCTCTCTGGCAAGGAAGATGATGTCCGACTACCTTTCTCTACGGTGGACCCTATAATGGGAGATATCTTCTCGTTATTCTGGGAACCGGATATGCTCTCATCGATGGGTCAGACGATTAACCTTCTAGCTACTGAGGTAAGGAAGCAGTCCTTGAGTGTACCTGTGATAAGGCTAATGTTGCTGATTTTCAGGTCTTGACTCAATCTATCCAGCAAGTCCTGGGAAGTACTATTCTGGTGGCCCTTATGGCATCTCTTCAATGGCCTCTGATCTTAAGCAAACTTTCGTATCTTCTCGATAATCCGTGGAGTGTGTCTCTCGACAGAGCATGGGCATCAGGCTTGGTATTCTTGACCTGATAAGGAGATATGACAACTATTGGCTAACACATCTTCAATGTTAGATCCTTGCCGATACATTAATTAACCGTAATCTCGGAGTGCGGCCGGTCACACTCGTGGGGTTTTCCCTTGGTGCAAGGGTCATTATCTCGTGTCTTATTGAGCTTGCGAAAAACAAAGCATACGGCCTAGTTCAAAATGTCTACATATTTGGCTCTCCTGCTGTTGTCAAACGTGACCAGTTCGTCATGGCTTCTAGTATGGTTAGCGGCCGGTTTGTGAATGGATATTCACGCAAGGACTGGATATTAGGTATGCAAGTAGCCAGCCTGTGATTAAGATCTCATCATTCTTATGTCTCTTAGGATATCTCTTTCGAGCTACGAGTGGAGGGTTGGGCCGTATTGCTGGTCTTGCACCGATCGAGGGTATCCACGGGATTGAGAACTATGACTGTACAGACTTAGTTGACGGTCATATGGGCTATCGAGAGGCAATGCCTAGATTGCTTTTGGCTTGTGGATGGGAAGTCTTGAGTGAAGAGTTCTCTGAAATTGAGGATCCTGTGAGTACATGATACGGTTTTATTTTCGTAAATAAAGCTTATATGTGGTATAGGACCCCGATCAGCAAAGAGAGCGACAAAAGGAGCTTATCGTCGAGTTCGAAGAAGCGCGAAAACGAATGGAGCGTGAAGGCCGGTCGAGGAAAAAGAAGGGTATATTGTCTTGGATGAAACCAAAGAAGAAAGAGTGGTGGGAAATGTACGAAGAGAATCCACAAATCCCTCAGTCTTTTTCTGACAACAGCACTAGCGCTAGTGGCGCTTCTACTTCAGCTTCGATTAGCACCTCTATGGGCAGTAGTACAACTGTTCGTGACGATGATTCGGCTAGCCGTCGCGTTTCTGACGATGGATATAACCTTCCGAATGGCAGCAGTGCAATCGTGAACGGTCAAAGCGCACAACCCGAGGACGCAAATCCGGACACTATATTTGACGTTGACGCTATCAGGAAAGAGATCAACAAGGCTAAGGCTAAAGGCAAGTAGCTCGGCTTTGTTGTTTTTCAAGAGTATGTTATTGGGTTTCCATTTTGGTGGTGTTTATCGGAAACTTTTCTTTTTTTGCATCCATCATCTTTTCATGACTGGTTTTGTAAGCTCTTGCTCATCATCTTACAAGACTACAAGCACACTTCATGACTGTATGTACTGTAAAATACATTCGAAGTAAATACTGCCCCCTTCAGACATAAATAGTGCACCCTACTGTAGGTTCAAGAAATTTGATCTAATAGAACGACATACCTGCGAACTAGGAACTGATTCAAACTAGTTCAAATTGCACGCAGGCAAGTAATACTCATTTCATCAGACCAACCGTTCGCTCCACGCTAAACGGAACTCACGGGATTGCTTGAACCTAGACCTTTGAGAGTTAGCTGTTGATGTCCGTGAGCTT
This sequence comes from Lipomyces lipofer, assembly GCA_003705915.2. Lineage (NCBI taxonomy): Eukaryota > Fungi > Ascomycota > Lipomycetes > Lipomycetales > Lipomycetaceae > Lipomyces > Lipomyces lipofer. The sequence continues at coordinate 34,447 of PPJX02000053.1, read as the reverse complement.
CAGCAATAAATGACAAAACATATCATCCTTCAAGTGCAGAGACAGTCAGTCGCAACGTTTGCCTTATTTCTCAGAGACCCGGTTATGATCAAACACCCTCTGTTAAATATTTTAGCAGGAGAGTATCACCCGGCACTTCCTATATACTTGTAAAAAGGGTATAGTTCATCATGAAAAGAAAGACGCTTGGCTGAACCTGATAGTCAATGAAGAAAGGATATCGTCTCGCATTATTATTATTATCGAAATAGAATAGTATAAGAAAAACCTACCCATAGATGAATATGAATTTCGAAGATAATACTTCTGCAATATATTTCAGGGACGCAAAAAAAATTTCGGTGACGAGACGAAAAATCGGGCCGGAACAACATTGGGGCATAGCAATCTCATCCGGGTAAATTGGGATATTAACGTTGCGAAAATTTAAAAAGTTTGGACAATCTCCAAGTATCAAGAGCAGCAAATTCTAGGTAGCCATATCTCATTTGACCTATAAATCTTATCTATTGTAGAGGGTGATTGCTGTACGTTGCTGGTGCTATTCTGCTTTAGAATCCTTTATAATAACGCATTGCAGAAGCACGCTAACAGTTTATTAGATTCTCCGAGATCACCTAGTTACCAGCTGCTGATCAATTTCTAGCTGTAAAATGATCTCCTGCACTACTTGGGTGCCTCGTGGCTTTGCCGCCGAGTTCCCTACTCAATATGAAATTGACGACACCGAATTGGACCGGATATCGAAGCTTGCACAGTTGCGCCTTGACGATGCGCGGGATGATTTGGAGGATGCAGCTGAGGAGGAACATGAGGGAGAGGAATTCCTGGTTGATGAGGACGCCGATGAGGCATTGAAGTATGAAGTGGCGGCAGACGATGACACGACGAAGAAGTGAGCGGTACTTTAATTTTCATTAGGAGCCACTGCTCACGACTATGTAGACAGGAAGGGATCGACGATGATTTGAAAGAATACGACCTCGAGAACTATGATGACGAGCCCAACAATAAGGAAGGGTGTAAGTGACTCGGCTCTGTGAATAGTTATCTGCCAAGTATTGTCACTCATTTGTCTATTTTAGCTCTCAGCATGTTCTCCAACATTAAGTCGCTTGCGTACTACAAATCTAATGACGAAGACCCTTATATTGTTCTACCAGAGAAGGAAGGCGAACAAGTGGACGACGACATCGATGATGACGAGCGTGAGGAGCTACGTATCCTTGACAGCGATAGTCTGCTACTTGTGACTAAGACAGAAGACAACTTGTCTCATATGGAAGTGTACGTGTACGAGGAGTCTGCTGCGAACCTCTACGTTCATCATGATATTCTGCTTCCATCTTTCCCACTTTGTGTTGAGTGGCTCGATGTCCGAGTCGGGCGAACTCGCACGGATGACAATCAGCAGGGCAATTTTGCAGCTATCGGGACGTTTGAACCGACTATTGAAATATGGAACTTGGATGTCATTGATGAGATGTATCCGGATGCCATTCTAGGGAACACTGATTCTAATAACGTGGCAACTGCCGACGTTGAAGGTCCTAATCAATCCAAGAAGGAGAAAAAGAAAAACAAGAAGAAATCGAAGAAAGTAAATGTGGCACCCAAAGCTAATGACAACTATCACGTTGATGCGGTGCTTGCAATTGCGGCGAACAGACTACATCGGAATCTGCTTGCATCTGGATCTGCAGATAAGACGATTAAACTGTGGGATTTGGCAACCTTAAACTGCGCGCGGAGTTACTCGTTCCACACCGATAAGGTTTGCTCTCTGGCCTGGCACCCCGAGGAAGGTACAGTCTTACTCTCAGGTGCATACGATCGCACTGTGGTCGCAAGTGATATGAGGTTGCAAGATACCCAATGCCGTCGTTGGGGCGTTGATACGGATGTCGAGGCCGCGAAGTGGGACAAGCACAATTCGAACTATTTCTTCGTGTCAACCGAAGGCGGAAGGGTGTATTACTACGACGCACGAAACGCACCGTCCACATTAGACAAGTCGAAGCCAGTGTGGACACTGCAGGCGCACGACTCAGAGGTGACGACCTTCGATGTGAACCCGAATATCAAGGGATTGCTTGCGACGGGATCTACGGACCAGCAGGTGAAGTTGTGGAATATCCAAGGCTCTGGACCGTCAATGATTGCTAGTAGGGACCTCGGTGTTGGAAAAGTTTTCGCTACTTCATGGCTGCCAGAAAAGGAATCTGCGCCTGTACTGGCCGTCGGTGGCAGCAACGGTGTAGTGCAAGTGTGGGACACAAAATCCAACGAGGCTGTTCGGACAGCGGCTGCTGATGAGGATGATGAAGAGGAAGAAGAAGATGAGATATTGTAGATTAGACACATTTGAAAGAATGTATAGATGCATGCAGGTATATTTTGTATGATTTTTTGGTCCGGTTGCAGGTTTAGGAAGTCTAAAAGTTTTCTTTGTATCACGTATCACGTATAATTTACAGACCCACAGTTTCGACATGGCTGGAGGAAATAGTAATTAAAATATATTACAAGAAATCTATATGCGCCACCGGTCCTATATATCAATATGTCCGTCATGCGCTATCCAAGCTTGACGTTTAACCAAGTCGTTCCTGAAAGTGACGTATCAATTCTCATATGTGCCAAATCACTTCCTCTCGAAGTATTCCCACGTGCCTTCTGGCGCTTCGTCCTCTAGCGGCTCCCACCTATAGAACCTGTTAGTCAATCATCTCTCAGACAAACAATTGGTGACACGTACACTTTCCACTTCAACATACTCTGTGCCAATCGATATTCTTCGCCTGCCTGGATCAAAATCTCCTCGATCAGACCACCTCCAATCTGATTCTCAATTTCCTGAATCGATGTGTTCTCCTCAACGATTTTGGACCGATGCATCGTCAGACCTTCAACTGATTTCCGATAAACGCTGTCTTCGGGAAACTCCTTCATCATTCGCAGTGTCTCGAAATACAGACGGCTCAGACGTGGTCGGGGATCAGGGAATTCGTAAATGCCTGTTATACCAGTAGGCTCTGCATAATGAGTATAATTGTCAATTCTGATACTATGCCTATTCAAGACGTGGAGTAACATACTGCCCTCGGACAACCTATACGGTATCTTTATCCACTCTTTACGCACAATTGCCGTCGGCCTCATAGACAACGCTCTTGTAAACCTCATTGTATAGTGATCACGACTACTGTGTGAGAGTATAGTCAGAGAGAAGAAAGTAGAAATGAAGGCACTCCAGTGATCTCAGAACTGTCAAACTTGGTTAGGCTTTGCGTCGAGTAGCATCCGCGACGTTGGTTGGCCAAATCATGGAGACCGCAAATATCTTTGATATGAGGATCTATATGACTTACAACGTGTGTATTGCATAAAGTCGAGAGCGTTGTGACTTGAGCCACTTGTGAAATGTGGTTGGGTGCGGACAACCCACAGGGTACCTGAGCCGCCAGTCCACCCAGTACCCTCCCTCTGAAGAATTGCTTACTCTTTCTAGGGACAACCAAACAAATACAATTGAGTTTTGTAGTCATACAAGGATTGCTACAAGGACTTTATTTATTTCCCTTGCAGTCTTTGAAGCGATTGGTAATAGTTTTCAAAGTGAGCTGGAATTACCATCGCCATACTGTCCAGAACTCGCGCTTTACTTCTGACTGCGACTTCCTTATTTCGATCAACTCATTCTGAAGTAAAGTCGTAGTAAAATATAGTAGGGGGTCAAATAAATACAAATCAAAAGCACCAAATATTCAAGAAACAATTCAAACCAATGGCTATACAAAGGCAAGGTGATTCCAACCAATAATATATAGTTGGCTTAATCAAAAGATTGCGTCCTATATTAATCGTGGAGAATTCCCGTCAGCATCATCGTCTGGCAGACTTGAGTGACTTAATTATTGACAGTACTAACCAAACAACAGCATGCTGCTAGTGCAGCACAGATACCGAGACAGCAAGTTCCGGCACCACTTCGACCGCCCTATATTAAGAATTACAGTTATTGACTATTCATTTAAGATATCGACTATAACAATAGATCCTATATATTATCTATTGGATATACAACAGCAATATCTGTATTTGTATCTGGCTCGTAACTTTACCTGCTGATATTGATTTGGGGGTGGTGGACCACCATACCGCGGTCCAGTCTGCTGGTAATATCCAGCTTGGTTGTAGCCGCCTCCACCAGAGCCACCGTATGCACCTCCACTGTATGCACTACCACCGTAACCACCACCGCCTCCATATGCTTGCTGTGGCTGTTGAGGTCCTGATCCGTACTAATTCAAAGTATTAGCATCATATTATCATTGCACATCGAAAATATAAGGGATGAACGTACGAATCCGGCGCCTCCGCTCATTCCCATTCCGCGGGATTGGCCTTCACGATCTTTGTAATATTCCTGAGATGACATTACGACTGAGATTTATTGTGTGGGAAGACTTCCGATGGATGATTGGCTTCAGTGTGCTTTATACGTTGAGTCAAACCAACAGAATTGCCGCCGAAGTTTATATATCTCCGATCCAGATTCAGCATCGACGTCCACGCGTTCTTCGCTGTAAGACCAGCCAAAGAGAAAATGATACAGATTTTATGTGACTCTTTATTTGATTCCTTTTATTTTGTAAAGCGCGATGAGCTTGAATGATACGATATACTTTTTTTTGGTTTGGTATGTTTGACTATTTTATCTTGTCAAGCTCCGTGTGATATGAATGACTACAAAGTAGCCACCGAGAGAAGCAGCTAGGACTGTAGATATTTGCCGATCATGGACGGTTCTGCGGAGCTTCCACGCGTCATCGCGAGTCTCGTCGCGTGCTTGCGTCGCAATTCTCGGATCGACGTGTAACTTCGAATCACGCCCGCATATAGCTGCTACATTCTAAGTGAGTGATATCGCTAACCAAGGACCGTAATAATCTGCCCCTTATTGTGCGGTGGGCCAGGAGAGTGGTACTTTCCGACGGGGCCTCATTTGGGTGAATGACGTAGAGCGTTTACCATATTGCTATCGCTACTAACTTCTCTTGATAACGAGGCGTGTGGTTAGGGCTTTTATAATTTTCCCCGGAATTTGGATAAATAACATCACCAAGGATGCTCGACTCTAATTACTCGACTCCCTTCGACGGTCGTCATGATCACACCGAAGAGCTGAGAGCGGATATTGTATGGTTCGTATGGAGTAGACGATTTGTTGACCAGAGGACATACTTCTCTCTGGCAAACTTGGCACGCTTTCTTTGAATCGATTTAGCATATTGTACACCGCAGTACGTTGCTCTTACTTTTTCTTGTAATTTTTTTTATTAATTAGCTCGGGGAAGCACTACAGCACCAGCATCCGCACGGAAATGAAACTAGGGTAGGATTCGTGGTTGCAAATGCTCATTGATGAATTCAGCCTAATGGGACGTCCACCCCTTGCCGCCGGATATTTTCAAGTATAAGTTGGCTTTCAATACCTATGTAAATGTCAGAAACATAGTAGTCTATTTTGTTATTGACTTTAGTAATACGTACTCATTCCTTCCTCATGGATATTTGCGTCATCTGGTGCTCCAAAGTTGTGAACCGCAAAAACCTGCGTCACGATCGTTGCAAGTTGCTGTCCGCGCCGCGCTTGCTGCCCTTCTGGATCTGACGCCAACTCCACTCGCCGAAGCAAATTCACGCGTATCCTATACTGCCCAGCAGCGGATATTCTAAAATTCGTGAAAACTCCGAAATAGCGATAGACTTCATATGTAGCGCAGCTTGACTGGACAGGATCAAGTAACAGTTCTGGAGTACTCACATACACGCCTTGAAGTGGCGACGGCTCGGGGATAGGAAATTCACCTTCGGCATCGAATAGCACTAGCTGCAGGAGTAGGAATGGCTCACTATCGCTGCCTCCACTGCCAGATCCTCCGCTGACACTGCTTCCGGAGCCAACGTTTCCACTCGCCTCTGACGTCTCCTCGGCATCGTGCCCAATGCCTCTGCAGCTGCCATCGGTGTTTGCTGAATTGACTGAACTTGGCGACGGTAGTAATTCTGTTGGAAGTACTTCACGACCACCCACCCACCGACGGATTCGAATTATCAACGGCACACGGATATCTCCAGCTATGACTATGCGTCTTGGTGGGGGTATTACAAATGTAAGTTCATACCGTTCTTCCTCATCGAGAGCGCCGTCGCTATTTGGTATCTCTGCGGGATTAGGAGATAACGTTTCGGCCGAACTGGCCGTGCCATGATCTAAATCGCCTCGTACTGTCTGCCGAGATGCTTCAACGTGTTGTTCTCCCTCTGAGCCGGCGGTCGAAGGGATCAAGCCACTTTCAACAGATCGCTGCATCCTATAGTAGATAGCTTTGACGATGATGAGCGCGTCTGGTAATGTTCAGGCTAGCGGAGACTTGATAATCCACTAAAAGATTCGCGATATATCAAGGAAAAGCATCTATAGACTCCAAAATAGTGAACCTGTGACGACACTAATTAGCAAATTGATAGCACATTTCAAATTGAAAATACAGATAGTGTCAAAGAGATCCAGATCCAAGAAGTCAGAATCACTCAGATGGCTGAGCGCTATAGATGAAACGTTGAGTATGTCCTGCGACACTCCAAACGCCGAAATTGAAGCCCTCCGAGGTCATTGACACTCAAACGTATCCAAGCGAGAATCTCAGAAGCTAGGAGATCTACCGGGATCCTCGGGCGTCGAACGTCATTGGATGCGTAAACTCCAACTTGAAATCGGAAGCTAAGTCAACTCGTCGATATTTTTGTCAAGCATCTAGTTGTAGAATTGAAGAGTGGATATTGAACGAGCTCTTGGAAGCCTCCTTAATTGCTCTCCTTGTCTTTCAAGTTTGCGATCGTAAATTGACCATGGAAGTTGTTGTGAGAGGCTACCCGTGCTGACCAGTAGCAATATTACAGTCGACAAGGCGAAAGAGATGACGAACGGATTGACATCCTGGTCCCATACTTGTGTGTAGGTGGTAGTCGAGGAACGAATGTTGCACAGAGGGGCTACGGAGCCACCAAATGAGACAGCAACAGTGGACAGGCAACAGAGGAGAATTCAAAAGGAAACAGCAACTATTGATCTTACCTTAGTCGAAGTTACTCGTGATATTCTCGCTGACCCAACGATATTGCGCGATAATCGGAGTGATGATGAGGTAACCGTAACGCTGAATCGTAGGCATTGAACCAAGGTTACTGAGTAATAAAACAACGTTGCGTCGAGACACGCACCCTCTATATATGTAGAGTACAGGCAAGCTAGCGAAAAGTGTGATGTATGCTAGGAAGTGTGGACAATGCGGTGAAGCAGAAATGAACATCATTAGCGCTTTTCAGACTGATATACGATGAGTGACTGAGTTTAGCAACGGGTCCAAGTGTCATCACTGATTTGCTACCAATTAATTAAACATAACTTGAACCTAAAAAGATACGCTGGAAGGAACTGATGACGTACGGCAAGTTTAGACGTTGTCTGCCAACTTCGCCTGTTGCGTTTCAAGATTCAACGTGGACCCACTCGCGTCCCCCGTAAGGTGCACGAAACGACGGCAGAAAGCCGCGAAACACGCTGTTCGAGTATCAGGACCATCAAAGCCATGAAATGCAGTGTCCGATGTTCACCTAAGGTACCCGAGCAATCATTAGGTTTCCATCTGCGGGTACCGCTGATGTACCGCTGATGGAAACCTAATGATGAGCTCTTCCAGTAATTGCTTTAATTTCCGCATCCCATGCATCCCATGCATTCCTGCAATTTGTATCCAACAACCCAGAATGAAAACTGCTCTTGAAAAAATTGGGCAACCTTGGAATTGCATAGTGCATGTGACGAAAGAAATAAGCAAAAAGGTAATTCCATGAGAAACGAGCCACTATAGTCGCTAATACTTCTAGCACACTAGCGTGGGTACTATGCGATGCAGACCATGGTACATCGTAAACTCCGAAATTGTCCTATGACCCGAGTCGGATGTCCCGTGTACTAATTTTCCCCGAGGTCGACAATGTATGTATAGTCCAAGAGGCGTTATCGCCCCAAATTCATTCCCTCGAGCTTTGACCCAAAATGCATTACATATACCATGGAAAGTTTGCGAATTGCGCGAAGCAGGTCCACATCAGTCTCGCTATAGTCTAATTCTGACACCCACCGAGAGTACATCATGTACATTGCCAAAAAAGGCTTAGCCGGAGTTGTCCTTTCAAATTTCAGAACTTGGCGCTCTAGACTGTACCACTGGCATCTTGTATCATGCATCATGCATAATGCACCTTCATCTTGATGGCTCGAGCGGAGGCTTCATTTTCATCTGCGTAACACGATTACAGATTGACTCGTGCACACATTTTGGGGTTAGTGCATAAGCGCGCCGCAAGTAATCGCTCTCGGTAGGTGGTTGGTAATACGTCGAGGCTCACGGTACCTCCATGTCCATTCCATGTCCCTGCTCTAATAAGGAGAGGCCGAGTGATTGAGCCGTGAATTGACGTCAATGAACACACATATGAACACGGTCAGCATGACCTCTAGCTCAAATTGGGACACGGATTCTGGCTCCTTTTCGCTTTCGGTGCGAAATTGAGAGTAAAATGCAATCGTATCAAGTGGAGAGAAAGATGGCAATGCGGTCGCGAACAATAGCGTTCTAGAAGCTCTTAAAGCTGTAAGGGTCTCATGTGCAACACTCTGACGTGCAGGATGCAGCCGGCCGTTCCCGGATTGTCTCACTCGTGGTCCGTCAAGAAAAATGGTCCATTGCGAGTGAGTAGACCTTGAGTACCCTGCCATAATTGCAGGTAACAAATGCTTTTTTGAGGTATCTGCCCGTGCTTCCAAGGTAGATCACAACAGGCTACGTTGCTGTCTCGGCATTATACTCATCGTGCCTCCATTGGTAGTAAGTACTACTTGATTCTCATCACCAAGCTCGGCAATCTTAAATCTTTGCAGTACTGATCCCGGTCTCTTATGGTTTCATGACATTCAAGGCAAGTGCTTTTCAGACCTTGTTCGTAGCAAACGTATAACGTGTCCCATGGCAGAGATGGTTTAGCGAGCCGCCTGTTGGTTTTGCTCTGTTGTGCGTAAGGACAATATAGTTGGATTTGTTATTATTTTTTCACTCTATGACTAGGCGGTGAACTGGGTTATATAAGTACTACTACTGTACTAGTTAAATCTAAATGAGGCACCTTCCAGATAACTCATACTGAATACCTCCCACTATCTAATATCTGTTTCATCTTTCTGAGTCATGTCTAAACGGTCAACCAAGAACTGAATACTTTTTATATACAGGGTGAGCAATAATAAATAGTTAAATATTTTCTTTCCTCCGAGTTTTTGATGCTGCCACGTTAGGGATCGTGTCTATTCACGCGTTCCACAATGGTACACAAAAGTTGCACAAAACACGTCACAATTTTGGACTCTGTAGATTGCAACCAGGCAGAAGACTGGAAGTCATGCGGAAATCCAACATTGTGTCTTTGATAGTATCTTGACCCAGGGACATAGAAGAAGAACAGCGGCAGAGTTTTAGGCGTTGCTGACAAATTTCTAGTCTCGGTGAAAATGCAGAATATTGATAGGACTAGCGTTTGATCTATAGACGGCGATTCCGCAGATTCTTTGGAGCTGTTCGTCTTTAGAGCTACGAGACGCCATCATCGAGTCACGCTATTTTTTTTTTGCGCTAGGCTCAAGCAATAAACACACTAAACGCTGCAGCGACCACATACACTACTAACAGGAAGAAGCACAAGACAGTGAGAGTTTTGCCAGAAGTAAATGAAAGCTGAAACGAGCAATACAGGTGGCGAGAAGCTCAAGCTGTTTCAGGAGCGTGTAGTGACATCCTTACCTCAGAGTCTGCTAGGAATTTGCATGCAATATATTGTACTGTACTGCACATCCCATTGGGTGACTTCCCGTAGCGCCTGATATACCAGACTCGCAAACCAAATTCCCGAAAATCACAGACTCACAAAATTACCCTCTCCCGTAGCAGCATGGCAAAGCCAACCAGATTCGTAGATTCTCAGATTCACGTGACTTGCGGCGTGACTGAACATTTCCATAATTTTGAGACGCGTCGTTTCCTCACTACGCGTCTCGATTCACACAAAGGTTTTTTTATATTTTTTTATTTTAGGTTTTTGTTTTTTCGTTTTTTTGTGTCTGATGCGATTTCGACCTATCCATCAACTCCCCTCTGAAAACCACCATGTCTCGATCAACATTGCATACCTCGTAATATCTGAGTCTTAGGCCACTCTATCTTGCTTCCCTATGGACCATCTGTGTTGCATTTTAGCAGTCTAATTATCACTGTATGTTGTCGTATTTGCTAACACGCTAGAGCCTGGGTTCCATAAGTACGTCTACAAATACGCTTCGTTTTTTTCACATACATAAATTGGCGTACATACTGTACGGCAGTATATCAATCTACATACGCAGCTGCTGGCGTTCTCGGGCAGCGCGCTCATTCTGGATTCTTCCCTGTTCTATTTTAAATCTAACGCACAGCTCTGGCTTTAGGATACCCAACGTTAACAGCGGAACGCGAGTTCATTGAGGACGCCCAGAGGTGGTCAGTAATACTAGAAACTAAAAGAGCAACAGAGACAGGTGAAACTAGACAATTTCGCCTCAACCGTCGTGCAAAGCGACCTTTAGAAAAGTATCGAATTATAACAAAGATCTCATCCCGGCAAAACACTCTGGAATCTGCTTCATACAACTCACATGATATGAACACACACCACGATTAAAACATCCAATAAGTGAGGATCAATACACGAAAATATCCAATGCGCACAAAATAATAACTATATTGATCCAAACATTCAGGTCTGAGATAGTTACAATAAGCATGAGACCATTCCACACCTCGGATTTAGGCCGTAAGTGAGAAATCGCAAAACAGCGAGAAGGTACACATGACACGGAATGCAATTACAAACGACATAGATGCTGGACAAGGCTGCTTACTTCACTTTAATTTTCTCGATTTCCAGCTTCGCGTCCTCCCATGTCTCCAGATTTTTTCGTGCCCATTCGATATGGCACTTTGCGTACGCAATCTACATATTGTTAGCGAGCTCAAAGAAATCAAATAAAAATAAAGCAATACCATCATTTTCCTAAGATCTTGCTCCTTTGTCGCCTGATACCGCTCAAGATCAACCTTGACCGACTCCGAAGCCTGTTTGAGATCTGTTTCGGTAACTTCCAACGAAGTCTCGAGCTATAGACACAATCAATATTAGCATCTTTATTCAGCGATTTCCAGCGACGGTCGCACTCAACATACAATCTGTATCTGTTCCCTTGTCTTGCCAATGTTGTTTCGTCGGGTAGTTTCCGGGTCCACGTCGATAATACCGTGAATCGCGTCATTCAGCTTCCCGATACCAGGAATTTTAAAGCCGTTGCTTCGTCGTGGCCGAGGCGTTGTAAGACTAGACTCAGCGTGAGTAGGAGGAAATGACTCCTCGTCAAGCGCGGGTCTGAGAGTGGTGGTGCTGGCATTGATTGAAGGCTCAGAGACGGGGCCAGCACTGTTAGAGGCACCATTCTCTATATGGACAGACGCAGACGCCTCCGACCCCACACCGGGGTCATCTTCAGGACTGGCGGGCGATTCATTCGAGGCAGACCCCGAACTGTTGCGAATAGTGTAGGCATCTCGGTTCTGTAAGTAGTCGTTTATCCGCTGAGACTCAAGTTCTGTCCGTTCAAGGGACTCAAGCAAGTTCTTCTTGACCGCCAGTGAGTCGAGAGTCATCTCATGCTGCAACGCCTTCTGGCGTCTATACTTCAAGACTCCTCTGACGACAGCCGCGAATTGAGCAGACTCGCCCAACGGCTCGCTGAAGGATGACGACAACGATGATACGAGCTCTTCAGAAGCAATGTAAGTTCCATCGATCGCCTGTCCAGTCTTCTCAATCGCCACAGCTAGGGAATTGCTCTCATTCAAGCTCCAGGCATTATATCGAGCGCCCAGCTCCGCCATGTCCGCGGCTATTTCAGCATATCGTTTGAGAATGCGCCTATTGACACGCTCGATGCCATTTGACATAATTGTTTCGTAATCCTTCGCGTTAACTTCTGCGGCCTGGAACTCCATCTCGCTGTCGTTCTTTAGTCTCGTGGACGACGACGGCACGGGAAGGTACGCATGCGCTGGTGTGGGCGCAGCCGGATTCAATGGCGGCGCACGGAGGACATATTTTGGAATCAGCGTCAAGGGGGGACAGTTAAGAACTTCGCTCTATTGGAGGGTCAGACATACAGTCTTATGAGAGAATTCGGTACACATACCCAGCTAACGTTAGGGTCCAAAAATTTCTGAAACACGCCGTTTTCTCGTATCTGCTTCATGGCGCGACATCGGTTAAGGAATACAGCCAGCATACGTCGTCGGTGGTCGATAATTTTATTGTCCTCTTTCGCCCGAGTCGGCGCAGCCGCGTAATCAGCTAAACTCGATTAATCTTTTGCCCCAGTAGCTGGACGTAGCAAATTGAGAACTTACACATGGTATGTTTTTCGGGAATAGGGGGGACAATAAGAGTAGGAAATAACCGCACGAGCGCATTTCGTAGACTTTCAAACTCCGAATATCTCCGTCGAACAGACAGCTCCTAGATATAATAAAACGTCAAAAGCTGTCTCCATCCGTAATTATATAAATCTGCAAGTTTTACCCCAGTGCGGATGGTGTATGCAATAAACCCACCGCCACTGCCTTCGTGATTCTTTCCGGCGTCAACAATCAAGATATCCAGATCAGGATTCTCTAAGAGTAGTTGCTCAATTCGCGATGAGTAGGGATGCTTTTGTCCACCGTATTCGGCATTGAGTTCATCGCTAATATAAGATGAAGTGTCGTAACTGTCTTTAAAGCTTGGGAAACCAGACGATCTTCCATTGCTGTCGTCGGTTGCGTCAGCATCGATCACAGTAGCGAAATGATCGGTAGTCTGGAGTTGATCTGTCGCAAGTTCATCCGTCCCGGCGAACGGATTGTTATCTTCGAATGTAGTCATGACGTTGGAAATGTAAGGCTCCAACAGTTCAGATTAGACTCAAAAACCAAGATAACTAAGAAGACTCAATTCTCAAATAGGAGCAAACCTCTCAAGAGAAGTGCAATCTCGGATGATGATAGACGCAGAATCCAGCATGGCCGATGTCCACTGGCCAAGCCGCGTGGTGAACAGTGTACCGAAAGCCGCAGATCAAGATCGTAGTAATTGTTCACTTAAGCACTAAATCCCTTACAACATATGCGATCTATCCATATATGCCGGCAACTTTTTTGCACAACACCTACGGAAAGCGCATAATGAAAGCGCATGGGAAGTGATGACGACACATTGCCGACCGCGGTCTGTCAACTAAAGCCCATTTACATTTGTATTCGTATGTGATATACGATGATTATACACACATACCAACGACTATACATCGTAAAGTAGGGAGTCTTGCGTGATTCGAACAAAAAAGAACACTAAAACGGCATAAAAATAACCCCTATAAGCAAACGCAATAAGAAAATAACTCCACCACCCAAATCCGAAAGTGGTTTTATTACCATGCATCTCCCAGACCACCCAAACAGCCTCTAATAAAAACTAAATAAAATCGTAGCAACGTAACAACAAGATCCTAATTCTTGACGCCTGGCAGTCGCTGCTTACCCTCATCAGTAGGCTCGCCGTAAGGCTCCTTCTTGCGCAAGTTGAAAACTTTCCTGTTACGCCTGACCTTACCGTTCTTTATATTCCGCCGCGACCGCATGATTATGCTGGACAAATCGTCATCGTCTTTACTTTCATCATCTCTGTCTTGGTGGCGCTCGATCATTGATCGGTAGATTGCGTCTGGTATTGAAGGAGTCAAAAGACTCAGTGTCCGCTGACTCGAGCTGAGCAAATTGATTTTAACCATGTTCGTAGGACTCAGTGACGGTAGATCAGGGTTCACTTCCGCGAGGGTAACAGGCTTCATTCTCGGTGACGATGGCGCTGCGGCCTCCTTCTCATTAGATGGCGTGTTATTGGAAGTGGCATTTGGCGTCCACCTTTGACTGAGCTTGTGTATTATTCCCGGAAGATCCTCTCGGAAAAGCAACCGCAACTGATTTTCAATTTGCGATTGGATCAAGCGGGCTATGGCCGGAATAGAATCGAAAGTCGAGGATATCTTAATTGATTCCAATGGATCGTTTCGAAATACTAGCGTAGCTCCCTTTGCTTTAGAGAACACGAGAATGACAATGCCTGATAGAGTAATATCGGACAATGTAATCGTAAGGGGAATTTTAAGCGATGATGAGGCGGCGAGAAATTTTGGAGATGTAAATGACGGAGTAAGATGCGAATAGATATTTAAGGGGTTGGCCTGTATCACATTAACCAAAATTCAATCCAAGATTAGGCAACTAAAGCCCGACTCACCTCAACCAGAGTTTGTAATGTTATAAAAGCATCCCCGTTATAGGTCAATTTGAAAACGCCGCGAAACCGATCATCGGCCAAATCGCCAATCTCCAATATCTCGAGCTCAGGTGGCTAAGAAACAAGATCAGCACTCTTTTTAATCAACGCGCAAAACAAGCCAAGATCACGTAGAACCCCCACCCAGACTCTACAGATTTGACCTAAATAAAACGAGTCGCCTACTTTAGTTCCCAAATTCAAGTCTTTAACTTGTATCGTATCGACAATAATAGGCGGCTTTGTGCCTCGATTGAGAGCTTCTGTCAACAAGACTTTCGCCTTCGGATAAAAGTTCTCTTCCGTCGCAAACGGCCAAGAAAATCTAAACGACATCTGGAAGAAACGACCCCCAGTGAAAATCGACCGCTATCGGTTAATATATTGCAATGCGCCAGTCGTGAATCTGGAACTTTGTCGAAAAGCGAGCGTGCATACGGACGATTCCCCCACACAGACCGCGAGTAAATTATGATTGAGAAGTTCTTAGATGACTTTAGAATGATATACGACAATAATAGAAGTCGATGCGGATTATAGCTTATTTCATAGGTGGTCGCGTGGGCAAAAGAGACGATGCAAGTTAGGGGAAACTGGCGCGACAACTACTACTGCTCAAAAATTTCGATCGTGCGACACCCGCGATGACTAGGGACGAAATCTCTCGCAAATCTGCGGTGGCGGTTGCATTCCTCATAAGGTTAGGCCTACTTGGGTAAGGAACAAACAATAACCTGCGGTCAGCGTACTTCGCAGTCGTGCTTGTATTTACGTAGCATTTGCCTTCCGGTTGGACATGATTGGATACCGATGCCCTAGCCCTGAATGTCATGTATGGTACCACATATACTCGTACTGAACTAGTCGTACCATCTGACGTTCAGCTTGCCCGTTCTACACTGGCTTAATTGTCGACTTCAGATTTCCTACTGATCCGTCCTTAATCACCATTACTGATAGTAGACCCAGATACCCCTATTTCAAGATGCTGGTAAGTTTGGTATAAGTAATATATATGATATCTTGACTTGCTGACATTTTTGACATTCAACAGACAAAGAAGGTGAACGACATTATTGCGAAGCAGGTGTTTTACCAGTCGAATCCAAGAGAAATCTGGATGAAGGTACGTTGGATCATCATCTACTTTATTGTTGCATGGAGTTAATCTTGTCGTGTAATTGGCTTTTTGCTGGACAATAGCGAATGTCGATTGATGATCGTGACTCCTGCAATTCGTTGACGGAACACGCGAGCTAACTATCGTTTTTCTGGTTTTAGCATCCCAGAAGCTCACTTTACATTATCCCGTACTGGATCGCATTCTGGGGTGGAATGGGATATACTAGTTACTATTTGGGAAACATGGTTCTTGTGAGTATATGCTGATCGATATGTGAATGTTAGCAGACTAACCAGCTCGCGCTATGTTTAGGGAAAGAAGGCGTAGAGTTATCTATGATGGTAGACAAGTATTACAGCGAGATGAATGCCTCGATGGAGGGGATTTTGATGTCAAGACAGATGGAGGTTATGGTGTCCAACACGATGATCAATGTTTAGTTTGCACATGTGATTCCTCAGTTCGTTCACTCAATTTCAGCTCGTTTGTATACGAATTTAATTTGGAGATTGTGCATATATACTTGGCGACATATTTGACTCTATCTTGTTATGCCACTCCATAATCCATTCACTATATCATATATTGAGTCTTCTATTGGCTCTCTCGGTTTATTCTTATTATTCCCGTGCTCTCATGTGCTTTCCGGTGGGGACTATCTTTGTCGCTAATGACTGAACACGGACCATAAGCTTTGGGAACCTACTATTACAGTTCATCGGCCTCCTCGAGAGAGAACCATTTGGTATTATACACGAACAAATCTTGTTCGCAAGTAAGCGAGGTTTGTTCGTTGCCGTCGATGAGAGAGCGATCAACTGCACAGTGAGACTTGTAGCTTTATACAACCATCGTAATTATTTGCAACGTATTTCTTGCACGCAACGCGCCAATCCTCATTTTATGACGAATCCTGTTGCGAGCGCCGTGAACGCTAATGACTACAATTTCGGAGACGTTGCTCTACTAACGTAGGGAACCTGAGGTCGAGTTGTACGCAGAATGAACGGTATCTGGATGTTATCGTTGTTTCGCACGCTAGATTTGATGTTCTATGCCTGGTAGGTGATGTATATTGGTCTACTGATCGGACAGATACCCCACAAGCATGATCGGCTTCTGGGGAACTCTAAAAGCAGTGGGCTCTATCAAACCCCGAAGATAAACCAGTACAAGGGATCTTGGAAATTTGCATCATGGTTTTATTTCCTCTTCTATAATCTATATACCCCAAGATGAATGTACTTGATAATAATTAAATAATTGGTGGTTCATGGTTCTGCACCCTTCCGACGCGATCTCGCCGCCCACCCGTTCCGAGCTCCGACGATTATCGTTCCCCGAGGCGGGTCAGGTCAAAAAAATTGTAACCGCGCTAACAAGCTGCCTTGCGATCAAAGCTCAGTTCGCGCCACACCCTGCTCCGCCTCCGCTGCCATATGTGAAGCCTTTTCGCGTCTGCTCCTTTATTCATGTCACCTACTTTTCGTTTACACCACGGTTCCTTATAGTCAAACTGGAATCTAAAGAGGAAGGTCAGCCTTTTCTCACCGCTGGGCTTCAAGTATTTCGCCCTGGATAGCTATGAGTCTTTCTTCAACAAAAGAGGCAAATAGCCCGCAGAGCACGCGTGCTCCATCGACGGGGGCTGCGGAGCCTATTTACGCACACGAACCGCAAATTTCTCTGACGGAGTCTATCAAAGGATACTTCGCCCGTCCAACAGTTTCATCCTTCGTCGCTGGCGGCATTGCAGGTGCGGTCTCGCGAACAGCCGTGTCGCCTTTTGAGCGGATGAAGATTATCATGCAAGTTCAGGGCCCTGGATCAGCACATTACTCTGGAATATTCGGCACTCTTAGTCGAATGTGGAAAGAGGAGGGATGGAAAGGTTTTATGCGCGGCAATGGAATTAACTGTGTTCGAATTGTGCCCTACAGTGCCGTGCAATATAGCAGTTACACTATCTATAAGGAGTTTGTGATGGAACCTGGCAAAACTGAGCTTGATACTCCACGAAGGTTATTTGCTGGCGCAGTCGCCGGTATTACGTCTGTCGTCGCCACATATCCACTTGACATTGTCCGAACGCGTCTGTCAATTCAAACTGCGTCGATTGGCAAGCTTCATGTTGACAGAGAACACGCGCCGGGAATGTGGTATACTGCGAAACTATTATATCGAACGGAGGGTGGCCTTGTTGCTCTGTACCGTGGCATTCTACCTACCATTATGGGAGTGGCGCCTTATGTCGGTCTCAACTTTGCTGTGTATGAAAGCATGAGAGAGTTTGTTAGTGATAAAAATGGAAATGTTTCGGCACTTGGAAAGCTATTTAGCGGCGCAGTCAGTGGTGGAGTTGCTCAGACAATAAGTAAGTGATCATCGTGCCACAGTGAATCGTGGTTTGTTCATATATTGACCAGGACTAGCTTATCCTTTTGATGTGCTGCGACGGCGCTTCCAGGTAAACACCATGAAAGATGTCGGATTTCAGTATAACTCTGTCTGGAATGCTGTGGTCTCCATTCTGAGCAAGGAAGGGTAAGTCAATTCTCGCGAACTTTTACAGTATTTATATTTAAGGTATATAACACCGACATATTCTTTATAGACCATTTGGCTTGTACAAGGGTTTGTCAGCAAATCTATTGGTACGTTTCGATCTATTGCTTCATAGGAAATCTTGTTCGGCCGACTAACTATGCTTCCAGAAAGTGGCACCATCAATGGCTAGCAGCTGGCTCAGTTACGAAATTGTGAAAGACTTTTTGATGGCCAAATGATGTTGGAAAGATTAAATATTAGGCTTCGGATTCCTTTTAATTATTTGCATTATTCTCGGAACATTGGTCAGGTCATATTCTTGCTTTTTTTTTTTTGGTTCAACAGCATTTGCTTAACAAGGGATTTCCCTCGGTTCATTTTTCTCACGTATTTTGCTTAAATTTATGAAAGAGCAATTGATATATAATTAATATTTGTCGCTGCGTGTAATGTGTAACTATAGAGTTAATTGAAATATGCCAATTTAAAGATTAGATGACACAATCAGTATAAGTGCGATCACGATTAGTATAAGTGCGATGCAGAAAACTGCTGCGACACTGCTGCATATTGCATGGCTAGTATTCAGCACAGTTACCATTTTCTATGGTCATTTGATACTTCTCTGCTCTTTATTCAAGCGAGATCCCGCTGCGGAAGTGTGCACTTCTGTAAATGATTTTTAGAAATTGACATAGCGCCTATTCTAAGCGTGCGGCTCAAAACTGAGAATTCAAACCCTATTGCAATCATGGCATAGGGCCGAGTCGTTTTCCAAGCTATGGATGTGACTGCTTATTTTATTTACAACAACGTGAAAAGTACAGTGAAGTTACATAGTGATAACAGGTACCCATTGGTAAGAGGCACATCATTGCAAACCTCTTGCGACAGCGCTTTCCTCTGCAATCGAAGACTGTCCTTCTAGCTCTCTCAACACCAGCACTCGTCGTCATTCCGGCCAAGTTCAGCTACAATGGGTATCGATTCGACAAAGAAGCAGCACGTTAGGAGCAGCCATCGCTCGACCCCGGCTTCCGACAATGTCTACCTGAAGCTGTTGGTTAAGCTCTACCGATTCCTAGCCCGTAAGTACTCAGATATTTTATTCTTCGAAGGTTGTTGGAGAAACGGAGTATGGGGCATCGATGTTGCTTGTAGAGGACAGTTTAAAAGTCTGAACTGGAGAAGCTTTGTGTTCTGTTTAAGTTGAGGCTGCGTTGTTCTTCGATTTCAAAATGTGATTGTCGACTGTGAATCAATCGGCAGGGTCGAGTTGAAGATGCTCTTATCAAACGGATATGGTTATTGGTTTGGAGACAATGATGACTGAACTTAAGACTAATTGTTGGTTTTTATCAGGCCGGACTGATGCCAAATTCAACCAAATCATCCTTCGAAGACTCTTTCTCAGTAAGGTCAATCGCCCTCCTGTTTCTACCACCCGCATCAACAAGGCTTTGAAGGAAAAGACCAACGAGGGGAAGATCGTCGTTGTCGTCGGCACTGTCACTGATGATGTCCGTTTCTTCGGCGAGTTCCCCAAGGTCACTCTTGCAGCTCTCAAGGTCACGGCTGGAGCCAAGGAAAAGATTCTCAAGGCCGGTGGTGAGATCATCACTCTCGATCAGCTTGCGCTCCGTGCCCCTACCGGTCAGAACACCCTCCTGTTGAGAGGCCCAAAGAATGCCAGGAAGGAGGTCAAGAGCTTCGGTATGTTTGTCATTGATTTTATAATTGTTTAGTGAGTTCTAGAAGCTTACGTAACACCTCTTATAGGCTTCGGACCCCACAAGCACAAGGTTCCCAAGGTTCTGTCCACTGGACGCAAATTCGAGCAGGCACGTGGTCGTCGTCGTTCGCTTGGTTTCAAGGTTTAAACGTGCAACGTTGGTGGTAGGGTGGTTGATGGTGATAGCAAGTTTAATATGACTTTGTGTGTACAACAAAACAATGATCCGATCACTAGTAGAGCTTGTGGAACGAAGAGCTATATAATAAAAGTATTGTGGTATATTTGACCGATTATTAGAGGCTCACACCATCTGTATACATGATCAAGCCGAAAGATTATTATACATTCCATGACAACTGGTAGATTAAAAACGCTGGAACAGCAACACCGCCAAGACTTGTAACCTAACTCCGTAACCGATTCGGTTATTCCTATGTATCTCGACGAAAAAGGTATCGCAAAATCTAAGTGAACAATCCGTTGCACACCTCCACGCTACCATAATCCTTGCAATACAGCAGACTAAGTTCTCGACCAATCCGCGCAATCAATCTTTCCTCCCAGTACTTCCTGCTGTTGCTAGAACTGAGGATAGAGGATCTGTCACTGTGATGGCTGCTCATTGAGCGATGAAATCCATGATTCATCGTATCACCAGTATTATAGACGGAGCCAGTAGGTGTAGCATTTGAGAGCGAAGGATCGACGAATCGTTCACCGAACAGAACCTCCAAAACCTCATCATTAAGTCCCATAATATCATGCATGACTCTGCGAGTGAACAACTGCCAGAACCCACTTGGTCTTTCTTCTGTTCCCGCTACAGATGGGGTCTTAGCGTCGGTCTGTATGTGTTTTGTGGATAGCCTGTTTGAGCTTGCGACGGATCCGGTACGTCTTTGACTTTCCAACAAGCTGTACTTCGTCAAACTCTCAGCTCTACCAACGGGACCAACACTGACATAGCTCTCCGTATCAAACATCGAGTGATCCGAGAATCCCGAGGATCCCCGATGGGAGAAAGAGAGTCGTCCCTTTCTGTAAGTTTCGTCTCCTTCATCCACCACCGCCTCCTCCTCTTCGTCAGGTATACCCCAGCTTGATATGGTCCCCGTATGACGACTTGCTGATCGAGCATGCAGTCGTTGAAGCTCGCAGAACAGCTGTTCCGACTGGTCCAGACGCCAAGCGTTAATACGTGCGGTGACTTCGTCTGCCAATAGTGAGGACGATGTTCGCGACAGAGCAGCACGATTATGAAGCGGAGTAGGGGTCGCGGCAAATGAGCCGCGTCCGTCATGGCGAGGGAACGCGAAGCTGCTCTCTGCTATGTGATCGGGATTTGCCTGGTTCAATGTTAGTCACCAAAATCACATTTATAACGCAGAAGTACAGATATGTGCGAAGAGAACAATTAGGAAGGCAGTATTTATAGTTTGCCTACCTCAATTTCGTCAATTCCTTCGTCAAGGGCATTCCGATCGTAATCTTCGTCCCCCTGAGCTTCGTCGTCCTCCTCCTCATCATCATCTTCGGGCTCCAGAAGTGACGAAGTCTCTCCCGCCGAAAACAAGACCCATTCCTCATCTGCCAAAATAACGGACGATGCAGAATCCGTTGAGAGCCGCGACCCCCGCTGGCGAAGTATTTGAGAAATTGAAGTTAAGTGTTGCGACTGGTTGGTCCCGACTTCTGAGCCGTCAGTTTGCCCAGTTGAAGACTGGCGCACGAGTGGATGCTGTGCGGGATTGTAGAAGGACATTTTTGGGTTCTCCTCAAAAATTCACCTGCGAGCCTGACGGGAAGAAGAGTACTTCGACAAAGAAAGGGAGAGATATGCGACGCACGATATTGAGAAGTCCAGGATAGTGGTCGTCGACCTTCGGAAGCAGCAAGGCGCTTATCGACCGCGACTGCCAGCAATGACTCGTTTCGCCTCCCGCAACTCCCAACACCGCAACTCCCAAAGCGGCTCGTGCCGGGTGTTTGATTTCTACGCTAGCAGCGATCGGGAAAGGATTGAGTACCCAACGTGCGCTTAAGATGTGGTACCCAATATGCGCAATTGGATGTCTATATCTCCTTATAAGCAACATCGTACCGATATATCTTTCTCAAACGGTGGCACAGTCTAAGCCGTCTCGCTCTGTAACCTGTGCCAGTCAATCCCCATCAAAAATTATAGCGCTTCCGCAGGCGCATATCAATGATATGCAATAGCTAGGAATTCCCTTTGATGTACAACGATTCTCTATACTTAGTTATATGACGGTGATGTAAATTTACAGTGCGGATACAGTATGTCCAAAAATAATACACGGGATTAACAACGGAAGATGCAATTAACAATCAAGTGAGAACCCGCATGAAATAACTATTCTCGTCTGCAACCAAGTCCTTGAATGATCCTTGTTCAACCACTTGGCCTCTGCTATTCAATACAATCACGAAATCACTCCGTCGGATTGCGGACAAGCGATGAGATATCGAAATAGTGGTGCAGTCGCTGTCCATCACGTGTTTGAGAGCATCCGTAACAGCCGATTCGGATTCGGCATCTAATGATGAGGTAGCTTCGTCGAGAATCAGGATGGCTGGCTTCTTGATAAGTGCTCGGGCAATAGCTATGCGTTGCTTCTGGCCCCCGCTGAGCTGAGTACCTCGTGGTCCAACTGGCGTATCTAGTCCTTGTGGAAATTCTGATGATTAATTAGTACAAAGCATAGCCTGAGTAACAGAACAAAAAATCGCCCACCATTTATAAACTGGCAATTCGCTTTCCTAGCCGCCTCTATAATGTCCTCCCGCGTCGCCTTCGGCTTCCCGTACGCGATGTTATCAGCAATTGATCCCGAAAATAGAACTGGATCCTGTCCAACAAGCCCGATAGTTCGGCGTAATGAAAGAAGGTTAAATGACCTGATATCCTTTCCATTCAGCGTTAAGCTCCCGGAAAGAGGGTCGTAGAATCGCACCAAGAGTTGGCTAATGGTTGTCTTGCCGCCGCCAGAGGGGCCAACAATGCAAACATTTGAGGCCGACGGAATCCTAAATGAGAGCTTGTCGAATATTAGGGAGGACGGTCGAGTAGGATATGAAAATGTGATGTCTTTGAATTCTATGACGCCTTTGGCATCTTCAGTCGCAGGTATTCCAATTGTGCTAGTCACTGTACTTTTGCTATCTTCAAGCTCAAATACGCGGTTAGCTGCACCGAGACCTTTCATCATTTTGCTATAGAAGGACGAGAGTCCTATCATGGCGCCGCCTGTATATGCCGAATACATCATAAACGACGAGAGATCTCCGATAGAGATGGTTCCACCTAGAACCATGTGCGTGCCTACTGAAAGCACCGTAAGTACTGTCAGGTTTCCGGCCAAGTTTGTCTGGGAGAAAGGCATGTATTAGATTGAATACAAATTAGACGAACGACACGTACCGCACTGAAGAAACTGCCAGTCAGCAAAGCTTCTTTCTGACCAATTGAGAATATATTCCTGATCTCTTTGTTGTACTTTCGCACTTCGAGAAGTTCGCCTGAAAATGACTGCACAGTCTTGATATTATTAAGCGTCTCTTCCGCCACTCGGGTAGAGCTGCCCAGTGCTCGTTGCGAGTTGGTAGTTATATCTCTGATTCGACGACCATAGACAAATGCCGCCACAGCTACTGGGGGAACAACCGCCACGATTATACCCTACATGACGCCAAATATTCTCAGTATGATTCAAAAATTTTGAGATATGAGGACGAACACGTACGGTCAATTCTAAACTGACATAAGCCATCATGTTGAGACCAGCCGCTCCGATTACCACGGCTCGTAAACCTTCCGAAATGTTCTGTGTCAGCGATTTGGCGACGATATTCGCATCGCTCGAGAAGCGCGAGAGTAGGTCTCCCACTCTATTCGCGTCAAAAAATTCTGCATCTAGAACAGGATTAAGATCGATAATTCCGAATCGTAAGTCAAACGATCCAAGCCCCACCTTGCATCACCGTCTGTTTATACAGCTGAGATCGTAGCCTGGCCACGACTCGCTCTCCAACTATCCGAAGAATATACAATCGCCCAAAGGTTGCCCCTGCCCCAATGAAGAATAGAGATCCTGCATAAAATGCGGTATTAGAAACTGTATAACTGTACCATTAAGGAATATGAACTGTACCCAACGCGAAGTTGAACTGTGTGAGAGATAACCCGAGTATCCGTCGTTCGCCGTCATGCTTAGTCGCCAGATCCAAGATCTTCCCTATCGAGAAGGGAACGCATAGGGCGACTGTAGATGAAACACATAGTAGAAGAAACGCTCCTAAAGGTAAGATAGAGTTACCCAATGAGCTCCAAGAAAGAGCCAATAATCAAAGATGAGCGTACCCGCCAGCGGCCATAATTCTCTCTTCGCGAGTGCGAATAGTCTCCCGACGTCTCCCAGGCGCACATCTACTGCTCCTCCACCATTCGAATTTTCCGACCGCAATTTTCTCCGAGACCCGCTGTTCTCCGGTATAGACTGAGATTGACGTAGATCATGCTCGACATGATCAGTGGTCTCACCGCGCCGCACGTTATCATTTCTCCTGATCGGACTCGAGATGAACGATCGTCTGTTTGATCTGGGTATACTTGGGCATTCTAAAAACCGTTGAAAATCGTGACTAAAAGTCCTGACACGCGGTTTAAACCGCTCGCGTATATGTGTTCGTGTTGCTGCCGATGTAAATCCTCGAGAAGAGAGTAGCAATCCTGCTGGCCGCACGTTGCAGAGACTATGTGCACCACCAAGACTGAAGAGTGATATCCGCGGCAGCATTCCAGTAGAAACCCTCTCGCTACTCTGGAGGCTGGCAACAGAAAAATAGTACCCGTTGCGAAGAGTTGCGTAATGGTGTTAAGTTCTAACGGCTCACAGTCTTCTTGCCGAAAGTTTCAACGGATGACTCCTCATCGCGGCCGGTGAAGGTTTGACACTGGCGATGAGCATCGCGCAGTTTCAACTCTGGCCCAACGAACTTCTGCCTTCTACTACAGCATTGAACATGACCTATGACATGGTGGAGATGCAACAGCAGGCTTGGCTACAGAGTATATTGTATACGATGCAGAAACTGTACTGTACAGTATTGTACTGTACTGGACTGGACTGTTACATGGCTACTTCCTAGTTAATTGCATGCTGGTCAGACCCTGTGAGGTTGCGACTCTCGAACAAGCTCATCTCTCGATCTTCACTACGGCCATCGGCAATTACCGTGAACTTCAGGTGCTTATGTATTTACGACTCGTGACAGGGAAGAGTGGACACACGGCCATGCAGTTTACTGCAGTCTGCAGCGCAGAACCCCTTTCGACAGACTGCGGCCCCAATTCATCACGTCATAGTGACCAGGCCAGAACGTAAAATTAACGAGCCCACTGGTATGGCTAAGCTCTGGTTTAAGCATATATTTGTGATTCTGTTCTGTTTGTTGAGATTATGCTCTGCTTGTTGCACACGGTTATATGACATTGTCCACTGTTCGATTATACACTTGACCTCGGCGATTGTTCACAATGGAATATTCCATGCACCGAATTACAGTTGCAGACAGTCGGAAGCGGAAATCACCGTCCCCTGACAACACCCCTGTGCTGTACTGTGCTCTACTGTACTGTACTGTACTGAACATGCACAGCGAATGGGAACCACATCCTTGTCCCTGACTAACACAGTCCTCAGATAAATCACAATGAGGCGCCCCAAAGACTTTGCGCCAAATAATAGAGAGTAGTACCATCATGAGGGGAGCACAAGTTAGATTCACGCTTAGTATCCTGGAAATCAGCATAGGTTCCCTTTCACGCCGGGCAAACTTCAGTGCAGATAAATTTTTAACCCCCCTCCTCCAGAATCTTCACCATCGGGCACTCGTGAGATATTTAGCAGTCGGAGGCGCAAATGGAAAAGCGCGAGAAGGTCACACGAGTAACCACAGGTCAATACTGCCAAGTCTCACCACAAAGTTTCGGTGTTGACATCTTGCCGGTGTACCACCTTCTCGTGTCTCAATTCCTCAAGCCACAGCTTCCTTGCTAGAAGCCCGTACCGGTGTAGGCATATGTAGTACCCTACGAGCCCTCACCTTAGGGGCCGTTAAGTTCTTGTCTATTGTCGCGGGTATGTGTCCCTAAATATCTATATATCTTTCTTCTCTGCGGGCGCTAGGGTCCAGGAGACCTCATCCCGTCTCCGTTCTAATCGTGTTCGTTGTCTCTGGTAATGACGCATGGCTCGTACTACTGACGGCTGAGCCACAGCCCGTCTCTAAGTACTGTCTCCCCCTCGCATGTAGCACCCTCATAAATACTGCCAGGGTACTCTCTGGGTTTGTTCCATCCAATGTCCAATTCGTGGCGCAGACAGGCGCTCGGAACATGCAGCGACCCGTCGCTTCGTTAAGCTGTAATATTAAATAAGCATCCGCTCTGTCAATCACTACCCTGTCGATGGAATTATTCTTGTATGGCAGAGTGCATCATAGGCCTGATCTGCGTTTTCGGCCACACAGGACCAAAGCACACACTTCGGCCACATCGGCCACTTTCGCTCAGTGCTCTTCAACCTAGATCATCCAGTCAATATCAAATTCGTTAGTCAATCACTGTATATCCTCAGTACACATTATACCAGTTTCGTAAATGCGAAGCGTTCCGTTGACTGGGTAGTCACATCGTCGCATATGCATATGAACGCCAAAGAGAGAGACTTCGAGGAGAACTTTAGTCCAAAATATATGTGCGCTCAAATGTGGCATCTATGGCCATGTGGCTTTCGATCAATGTGAGTCTTCTTAGAGTTGGATAGGCTTGGGCGAGCAGTAAAGAATTCAGGTAACATGGCCCTATCTAGACACACAATTCATCGATGCATCAATTACCAATACGGCCTGCCATGTCGCGGAAAAACAGACTCGGTTGAACAGCGCTTCGATATTTGCCCTCGGCACGGCTATAGACACACGAGCTTCAGCAGCAGAGGGTAGATGACAACCCAACTGATTGGGGACAGGGATGGCAACAAGCTGTATATAATAACGGTAACGGTATCAGAAAATCGGTAATTATTTGGTATGGGGGCGTTCAATTGGAATGTATTGCTGCATAATTCTGCAAAATTATTGACGGAAGTAATCGTTAGTTGAAGAATCTCCGTGGATGGCTCGACAAATGTGCGAGCGACCTAACACATAGAATACTCAGGTCAGGCAAAGGCGAACCGAAGTTGTCTGAATAGCTGCGCTTGGTATGATAAAATTGTATCAATATTTCTGTGAAGCGATATAAATTGTATTTATTTTTAATTCGAATCGCGTTGTTGGCTATCTTAAGCGAACCTCAGAGATGCCACGAATATCAATCTCGACGAAGACAGATCGCCCTAACCTGCAACTATCTGAACAATCTCTTTCAATTCTGCTGATTTTCTCTAGAAACAAGCGAAATTGCGGCCGTAGTGCGATACGGGCTGAAATTCGGCAACCTTTGAAGCACACAGGTCGCTAATGATGCGGCGAGGTTGCATGCTGAAATGTGCGCTGAAATCAGGCTATGCGCACTTTGTAGGACTTCCTCCTGGCCAATGACGGCACAGTGAGTCCTCCCCTGGCCGACTTGCAGCAAGTACCGGGTAACCACGCCATCGTCGAGTTGCAATAGCTTTGCCGACTCGGCGACATCTTCGGAAGCAGAATAGCAGCCGGCCATCTATTCAATTTGCTGTATCAACCGCAATCTTGCTCACAATGCGTACGTCCTTGATTTCCTCTATGCGCCCGGCTACTACCGCTGCCATGCGTGCCTCTTTGGTCAGCAACATGCGATCCAGCAATATCCTCAGATACGCCGTACGTTACATGAAATGTTGCAGTTCACTTCTGGGAAGACGATTCACGATGACTGCGAATGCAAATCGTCTTTGTGAATTGCAATGTTCTTGCTGTTATTGTGTAGTCTCTGTGTCTAACGGGGGTTTCGATTTCTAGCAGACCAATGCAGAGCCTCCTACTTCGAAGTTGAGGAAGCTGAAGGACATCCCTGGTGAACTGTACCCTCTATGTATGTTTTAACATCCATCGGATTTGGTATATATGTTCAACCATACTGACGTACTTAGTTATAACGCTGGCTATTGGTGTTTCCGGTAAGCTCGTGTTGGATATATATATTTGATTCAGATTCGACAGTTTACTCATAATTGTGCTTTACCAATGTAGCTGCCATCTACTCTGTCAGCCGAAAGGTATGCTGCATGCTCGATGTGTCTTTTGTACGTTCATAACTGATAGTCTTTCTCCCCAGTTCCTTTACGACCCTGCCGTAAGTTTGGCCAAGAATAATACGCGAATGTCGAGCGGCTACTTACTAAGCGACAGGTTCGTGTCAACCGATCTTCAAAATAAGCGACGAATGGAGATATTAACGTTCGCTACATTATTATCGTTACCATTTCTCAAACAATCAAGAACGACGCTAATTGGCTGGGTTTTTGGTCTTTGGTTTGTTTCGCATGTATGTAGTTTGGGAGAAGCGGAGGTCCGATTTTTCATGAGATAATCCAATTTACATCTTGCGAGCATAATGTGGCAGTCGTATTTAATCGTTATCTGTGCCCATGTTTGATGTTTCCTCGATCGTGCGCTGCGCGCTTCCCACGGTCAGATATGTTTCGTGTTCTCCCATTTCGCGCCATGTCCAACGTCATGCTTGCCCGAATCTGAGATCTCCTCATGATGCTTCGCCAATGCAAATCGTGTAATCTTACATGCTGTAGCCGCCTCTGTGGCAATCACGCATACTAGCTATCAAGACATTGCCATTGCGCTTTCTATCTTACTCCGAAGGACCTGCCATGTCGCTCTCTAGAACCTGCATTGCATCAAGTCCTCTACTCTCAGACTCCAGTCTGCTTTGCGCAACTGCTCGTCTGTCAGATTCATCCACCACGTTTTCTTGCAGCCAGCCTTCTTGCTCCCACACTATTATACACCAAGTTAGCAAAAGAGATACGTAGACACAAAATAGTGCAGCCTCCAAACGTACCAGCCACTTTCGCACTCCTTATATCAAATGTCTCTTTCGTTGGCTTGGATACAGTTACCCGTAGCGTCCGCCCGTACAGCTGAGCTTGATCCATATTATCGATTGCGGCTTCCGCGTCCATTGGCGTCTCGTATTCGACGAATGCAAAACCTCGGTGCGGTTCTTCTGTTTGCACAAATTAGTAGTCCAAATTTTAGTACTGCTAGCCTCTTACGCACGCACTTGATTTCTCATCTCGTGGAATCTGAATGTCAACGATATCACCAAACGGTATGAATGCATCATGCACGATCTGCCTGTTCACCGCTGCATCCAATCCGGCTACATGATAAAGTCAGAGAGAATCCTGAAGAACCTCAAGCAGTGATCCAGATTCAGATCATGCAAACAGAGTCACTTACACACGTGTACAGTAGCTTTGGACCTGGCATCCTGTCCTGACATTGTCTCTCTGCGATTGATGTATGAGCTGGGAGAATATATAAATCATCCAACGATATCAATTTTATAGTCCTTTAAGTGCTCGTGCTTGAGGATGTCTCCAAATGTTTAAAAAGTCTAAACTCCCAACCACATGCAACGAAGCATATCCAGCTAAAGTGACGCAGCTATATCACAATACGGCACCGGCAGATAACCAATTCCTTAAAAGAGCATACATTCTATATGCTTCATAATAACATTGAATTCATCGGGCTATCCATTGTCGTCCAAATATGGCCACCGTGGAACTTGAGCTGCCGATAAGCGGACAGAATCCAGAGCCTCGGTCATCGTGCCAGCTCGATTTGTCTCCGATGCTGAAAGAGTCTACCGGTGGCAGTCATCAGTCTGCTGCTTCTAATGGGAAACGGAAAAAACAAGGTATGATTGATATGTGTCGCTAGACCTCGCTGTGGACCTTCGATTCTGTTCTGATGATCTGATCGTTGATATAGGGAGGAAGTCGTCCTCAGTATCCAGGTCTCGAACAACCAGTGAGAGTGAAGCACAACTGGGCAGAAACTCCGCGCTTGAAGGTACAGAGCCAAGGGTCAAACGTCAGAGGACAAGGGTACTTCTGCATATTTATTTAGTGTAAACTTGATTCTGTGGTATTGATATCTTTTACAGACGCAGGATGAGATCCAGCGAGATATTGATATCGCAAATGTGCTGAATGACATGGAGAGACTCGCCGCAGTCGGGACGATTGATATCGACAATCTTCCTAGACTAACTGCTCCAGGTCTCGAAGCTCCTGATGGGTGGCAATGGATTGAACCTCCGTGGGTGAAAGGTGTCGTACTTCCGGAACCCTTAGCGACAATTGCATATCTCTACAATAAATTTTTTCTCAGGGTTACATATAAGATGGTAGATAGCCGAATTGCTAGGTTTAGGATCTATGTGGTTCCAAATGACGTTGAGGGTCGACGATTTCTGCCGCCGTCACTGACCATTACAAAGAAGAGAATCAAGGCTGTTATGTCGCTCGTTAATAGATCAGTAGACGCTTGGAACGGAATCAAAGAAGCTGAGTATATTCCCTTCATTAGGCCACCTCCAGAAGAGTCACCCACGTTGTTCGATATGTTTAATCAAATATCAGCAGTGCCGGTGAGTACTCCAATTGGTGACGACCCTGAAAGCGAAGAGGTCATCAAGGAAGTCATGACCGGTCATGTCGAAGGGATGACCTCAGAGTTATATCAGTATCAAAGGGAGACGGTCACGGAAATGATTCGGAAGGAGTTAGTTCCTGTGCAGATGATTGATCCTCGACTGAGTGAGATTGTTTCTCCGAAAGGTCAGAAGCTGTACATGGACACCGATACGTATGGGATTCATATGAAACCGGACTATTTTGACGGCACATTTGGCGGAGTGCTCTCAGAAGAGATGGGCTTTGGGTGAGCTAGTGTCGAGCTTGATCGTATTTGCTTCTCTTTCTAACCTTTCACGGTTGCTGTTTAGAAAAACGTGCATATGCATTGCGTTGATATGCGCAACAAAGTATCAAGGCAGCCGGGTACCGGAAGATCATTTAGTATTGCCAATTAGGAGTAAAATCGTGTCTTCGCTGGTGAACATATGCGCCACAACTATCAATCGTCATGGCCTGCCTTGGCAGAAATATCGAAAAAATTTACCCGAGACATGCGTTGAAGCATTACTCCGAAATCAGGCTTATTACATGGCCGAAGATGGAACGGGGGTCAATTCGAGAGCCGGCACCCGTCGGCGCGAGAAAGCAAAGCAGCATAAAGTGATACTCTCTGGTTCCACGCTGGTCATTTGTCCAGACGCGTTAGTACCGCAATGGAGAAGCGAAATAGACAAGCATACCGAGAGAGGATATCTTAGAGTTCTAACATTTGATGGAAAAGAGTCCTCTGGTGCTATCGACTTTACGAAGTTCGATGTCGTTCTGATGACCCAGCGCCGCTTCGGTCAGGAGAGCAGGAAAGGTTCGTGAACGAATAATTGAGAATATTTCAAACTCGTATCCAAAGGCTAATCTTTGATTGCAGATGCATCACAGATTTTTCATCAACATTGGAAACGAGTTATAGTCGACGAAGGCCATTCTATGGGTGCGTCGCAAACTAATTCTGTTTCCGTTGCAAAGACGCTTTACGTTGATAGGAAGTGGGCGGTCACTGGAACACCTGTTCCGGGCCTGATGGGTATCAATGTTGGCCTTGACACAGCGATGACGACAGTATCACCGAGACCTGAGGGGAAAAGCGGCAATCAACATAGCAAGGTTTCTACAGATTTGGCGCGACTAGGACATATTGTAAGCGATTTTCTCGGTCTGCGTCCATGGAGCACGAATCAAAGTTGGTGGCATAAGTACTGCGCTTTGCCATTTTTGGATGAAAAGAGGTATGAGATTGTCGAACGAGTTCTTCGACAAATTATGGTGCGCCATCGATGGGTAGATTTGGAGACAGATGTACAATTGCCTGCTTTGACGCACAAGGTCGTCCTCATCGAGCCTTCCATGTTTAACAAGATTAACATTAATCTTTTTCATGCTTTCGTAGCTGTGAATGCAGTCTCCTCCGACCGCACGGATCAGGACTATCTGGTAAGCTGACTGTCTCATGGCTACCGGTTAAAAATCAGTTTCTCGTTAACGTCTTTAGTTCCACAAGAACAACCGCACTCAATTGCGCAGATTGGTAACCAATCTCCAACACAGCACATTCTACTGGACTGGGTTCTCACTCGACGACGTCGAATTTATGATGGAAGTCGCGACCAACTGCTTGAATAATAATAAGGTCTACTCTGATGAGGATAACCGACTTCTCCATCAGTCACTTTTCGCGGGAAAGCTGGCATTGCGGGATGAGTCTTGGAAGTTTTCTTCATTTTATCACGAAATGGGTATGCTCATCGTGGAAGTGAGAAAAGTATTATTGACTTTGCTGACTCATGTCCCAGGCTATTTCATTTCCAAAGTGCCCAAGGAAATTGAGATAAAATTGCTCGACCTTTCAATCTCCGACTCTTCCGGAATTATGTCTGGCCAAAATATACTCAATTTCCAACAGGCAGTACGCAATCACAAAATCAGAGATGCTGACGGCGTGATTGCGGATGATCACATAATGCGATTGGTCGACTGTGCCGGACATTCCGTCGAGCATCAGAGTCTCGAACAGTCACAGAGTCCTGATAGATCGAACTCAAAGTGGCTAGGTAGATCGAAATTGGTGCCTGAGTCGGATAGCAAGGTCCGGGATCTTCCTGGAGTTCCGTCGCTGTCATCGCCACAATCCAGCAGTCAGAAAGCGAGGACACACAAGTACTTTTCTAATTACTGTGACTTCAATAACCGCAACTCGTTCAAAATATCCACTGATTCTAAGTTTAAAGACGCGAATATCTATGGCTGTTTTTCCTCAAAGCTTTCATACCTCCTGTCCCGGATACAGGAGCTATGTGAGGTCGAGAAAATCATTATCTTTTACGAGTTCGACGACATCGCCTTCTATCTCGGCGAGGGCCTAGAGATCCTCGGAATTGATCACTGTTTCTACACCACATCGCTGAATACGCAAGCTCGCTCGTCGAACCTTATGGCATTCAACACATCGCATCAATTCCGCGTAATGTTGATGGATCTCGGATTAGCTGCGCACGGGCTGAATGTGACCGGGGCGTCCAGGATATTTTTCGTCAATCCGGTGTGGCAGCCGAATATCGAAGCACAGGCGATGCGGCGAGCGCATCGGATTGGTCAGACGCGACCAGTATGCTACAGATCATTTTGGCTCGCATAGTTGATAACTGATCCTGACTGATAATAGGTGCACGTGGAGACGTTGATTTTGAAGGGAACCATCGAAGAAGAGATGTATAATCGTAGGCGATCGATGACAGAAGCGGATTTCGCCGCAGCAAAAACTCTTACGGACGACGTGCCGACGAGCAAGATTATTTCTGGATCTCATTTCATCGAAATAGACGAGACAAATCCGCATGGCCAACTTTTGAGCCCACCAGTATATGTGCTGCGGTCATCTATTTAGCAATAGTGCTCATGACATACTAAGGGCTTTGTGACGTCCATTTTCAATCTTTCACGTAAGGGTATTGTGGTTACCCAAAGTCACGTCGGGATCCATCGCTATGAGGTCGCAAACACTTCAGCAATATCGGGAGAATAATCAGACGCTCGCGGAATATGGGGTCGTACAGGACTCAGTCGGTCAGTCCGTCACACTTTCCGCTCAGTCAATGGACTGTCATGTACAAGGAACGGGTTATTGCATCACGTCATGCGTTTTGTTCCAAGCGACTACGCGGGAGTGGTAGTACTGGCTCTGAAGACACTCTTATGATTCTGTGGATGGGGAAATGGCTCGTCAATTCTTCGGGAGTTCCCAGCGTAAGGGTATGTACAGGGGAGAGGAAGGAGCAAGGGTGTTAAGGTATATGTAGTTATTTCTTGAATAATACATATTACCGATTGTACAGCAAACATCTTATCCGTCATGCCCAAATAATTGAGGAAATCGCTGCTTACAACTCAGTCTGTTACCAACTAACTTTAAGCCGGTCAACCGGAGACGTTTTCTAATTACACACAGTGAACCAAAAAGCGAATAATTGGAAGCCATGGATTCAACAACACATCAGTAACAAGATTGATGCGGTACATAGTACATAGATATAGCACAACATCATTTCGGATTCAAAGGTCATTGGGGCCAGTAGCACCGTGATACTTGGTCTCAGATCTGCTAACGAAGTAGAACCTTTAGACGGACTTTCTGCAGTACACTATTGAGAGATTGAGATCCGAAGACGAGACGCAATTCCCGCATTTACAGGATAGGTAACTCGAATCGCAATCTTCCGTCCTCGTGCTTAGACAGAATAAGCAGCA